>CAUYQV010172057.1:0-115837 GCA_963574575.1 Galagoides demidoff | reverse complement strand
ATTGGAGGGACCATTTTTGAGGTATTTCTTACAGGGGTACAAGTGAAACTCTCTAAGAGTAGAATCAGAATGTTTTAAAACTATAACTGAGAAAATGACATGAAGGCTGTGTTGATCAGGTTGATGGAAGTATTTCGGATTGCATGCGAAAACCCCACACTGTACCCCAGAAGTGCATTGATGTACATAGTTACCATTCAATAAAATTAAAAAAAAAAAAAAAAAAAGAAACTCTGAATCTATTCAGGCATTGGAATGAGATTCCTGGCTGAGATGAAGCAGAAAAGAGACTGGAAAACTCTAATTTGGAAAATAATTTCTTTGTGAACTTTCAAAGAGCAGGAAAAGTTGATTTGGATTTTTAATTTTCTTTGGATAAATAACTCACACATGCAAAATAACTTGGCTTCAGATTTTAAATCTTTTGGACTTAGCTCATTTGTAATCTGTTTTAGATCTTGTTAGAATGCAAACTGTCCAGCATATACCCAAGTACAGAGAACAGTATGATAACCTGCTTATTCTTACGATTAAACAATGATCAACAGTTTTCTATATTTGCTTCAACAGTTCTTTTTTCTTTTTCCCTTTTTAACTTTTTTAAGAATATTGTTAAAACATCAATACTTGTACTACCATAATTTTTATGAAGAAATGGGGACATTTTGTACATAGCCACATAACCATAATCCTATTTTCATTTCTATTACATTTAATAGCCATTTTGTGGTATCGCCTAATACCTTGCTGGTAATGACATTTCCTTAATGTTATTATGGAATGAATAATGAATCCTGGAGAGGTTGTGGCGAAGCGACTACATCATTTCTGGGAGTATAAATTAGTGCAACCACTGTGGAGAACACTATGGAGGCTCCTCAAAAAATTAAAAATAGAACTACTACATGACCAAGAAATCTCATTGCTAGGTATATATACAAAAGGAAGGAAACCAGGATATTGAAAAGATATCTGCATTCCAGTGTTCATTGCAGCACTATTTCACAAGAGTCAAAATTTGGAAGCAACCTAAATGTCCAGCAGCAGATGAATGGATAAAGAAAATGTGGCACACATACCCAATGGAATAGTATTCAAACATAAAAAAGACTGAAATCCTGTCTTTGCAACAATATGGCTGGAACTGGAGAACATTATGTCAAGTGAGATAAGCCAGGCACAAGAAGACAAGTTTCACATGTTCTCACTCAAATGTGGGAGCTAAAAATTAAAACAATTGATCTCATAAAAATAAAGAGTAGAACGATAGTTTCTAGAGGCTGAGAAGGGTAGTGGGACTGTGGGGAGAAAAAGGGATGGCTAATGGGTGCAAAAACATAGATAGATAGAATGGATAATATTTGATATCACAACAAAGTGACTATAGTCAATAATAATTTACGATATACTTTAAACCAGGCATCCTCAAACTACGGCCCGTGGGCCACATGAGGCCCATTGAGGACATTTATCCAGCCTGCCAGGTGTTTTTGCCGCCACTGCCTGTCCTGCTTAGCAGCCGACTTGTGCCAGGGCCCGCAGTCCTGCCCTCCAATGGTCTGAGGGACAGTAAACTGGCCCCTGTTTAAAAAGTTTGAGGATCCCTGAACAACCAAAAGAGTGGAATTGGAATGTTCCTAACACCAAGAAATGCTAAGTGCTTTACGTGATAGATACCCCAATTACCCAGTTTGATTATTACACATTATATTATTCCTGTATCAAAACATCACATGCACCCAATAAATATAGACAACTAGGCACCCATAACAATTAAAAATAAGGAATTTTAATTTAAAAAAATTACGATGTATTTGTCAAAAGAATGCAGTTATTAAAAAAGACAGACTTCTCTTAGAAAACCAAAAGAATGGAACTTCCTCAATTTATTAGGAACTACCTACTGAAAGGCCACAATCATCATCTGAGTTCATAAATAAACTTTAAATACATTCAGTTTTTGGAACTAAAACACTATCTATTATCCTATTATTTGTATTATTAGAAGTCCTAGCCAACATAAAAAGGAAAGAAAAAGAAATAATAGGAGCAAGAATCGGAAGGAAAGAGACAAAATAATAGCAGCACTAGAGAATTTTATTAGAATAAAATCTATCAGCAAGTTTGCTCCATACAAGATCAATATATAAAACATCAACAATATTCCTCTATGGCAGCAACAATCATGCAGAAACTGGACGAGGAAATACAATACCCTTAAGAGTAACAATAAAACTATAAAATGGTTGGGAACTAACCTAACAAATTATGTGTAGAATTTTACAACGAACAATTTTCAACTCTACTAAGACTTAAAATAAAACTTAATAAATGGAAAGATACATGGTTGAAAGACATAAGGTTGTAAAAACATATTCCCCAGACACACAGAAAATCATCTATAAATTCTTTATGATTTCAATGGGCTATGGAAGGGAGTAACAAAAATGTTCTTAAATTTAGGCGAAGGAATAAATGTCTAAGGATAACTGATACAATTTTGAAAAAGAAGAGAAAAGAGAACAAAGAGAACACAGTTGCCTGTAGAACAGCCATTTCCCGTTTCTTTTTTTTTCTTTGAGATAGAGTCTCACTTTGTCACACTCAGTAGAGAGATGTGTCATCATAGCTCACAGCAACCTCAAACTCAAGTGATCCTTTTGTCTCAGCCTCCCAAGTAGCTGGGACTACTGGCACCAGCCACAAAGCCCAGCTATTTTTTAGAGACAGGACTCACTCTGGCTCAGACTGGTCTGGAATTCAGGAGCTCAAGACAATCCACCTGCCTCAGCCTCCCAAGTGCTGGGATTACATGCGTGAGCCACAGCACCCAACCTCCATTTCCCCATTCTATCTTACCTTATTTTGTTTACCTCCTTCCATGTGACTGAAGGAATAATTCTATTTCCGGGTCATTCTCAGAGTACATCCTGATTGGTCTTAGGTAATCATTGTGGGTCCACTCACTTTGCCAGTTCCTAGGTTAGGTGTGTGCCTTTGGTGTGATATGTGAGGAATTGCCTGCTGAATGCTTTCAGTTTAACAGAGACAAGAGAGACAGCTCCTCTTCCAATACAAAGCTTTGGCCTCTCTGAATATGATCCCTGCTACTACTGCAGCCAGTTTATAACCAGGAGAAGAAAGCTAGCATCCCAGTATCAGCTGAGTAGAAAGTTGGAAAGAGGATACACCTGAACCTTTGAATTGTTCTGCTGTAGAGCTTTCCTATTTCAGGACTTCTTAACATAATAAATGTCTCTCATTGTATAAACAGAAGGGGGTGAATACATATGTATAGAAAGATGTTAAAACATATTTTGTTTTTAATAAACATGTTGAAATATATTTGAAAATCCAAAATAGTACTATAAGATGGTTTCACTCAGGTGAAAAGTATAGAAGTATTATTTATACTTGCAATATGCACAGAAATTGCAAAAAAAGAGAACATATTAACAATGTTTACTTCTGTTTTATGACATTAAGCTTTTACTTTATAATACTTTTTTAATGTTTAAGTTGTTGTTTTTTTTTTTCCTTAAGCATATGTTAACAAAAGTAAGGTAGAAAAGAAAAAGTGGTAATTTATCAAGTCCGGGAATAGAGTCCTGAGATCAAGGACAGAGAGTATTCTTTGAATAAAGATCAAAGAAACAAGGCAGTGTGGTGACTCACACCTGTAACCCGAGTACTCTGGGAGGCACAGGTGGGAGGATCACTTGATCTCAGGAGTTCAAGATCAGCCTGAGCTTGTTGTGCTGGGCATCTGTAGTCCCAGCTGCTGGAAGGCTGAAGTAGGAGGATCACCGGTACCCGGGGGTTTGAGGTTGCTGTCAGCTATGTTGACACAAGGGCACTCCAGCTTGGGGCAACAGAGTGAGACTCTGTCTCAAAAAACAAAACAAAACAAGAAAAGGAACCAAGAAGCAAAGATCTTGACGAACAGTGAAGTCCGAAGTTAACACCCAGATGCTGACTCACTGAAGCTTCAGTTTCATTTATGGCCAATTCTGTTACCCTATGTTCTGGGACAAGCGGGAAGGAAGGAGAATAAAGTCCAAGTGGCAAAGGTTTTCCTGTATCTGCTCCAGCTGGCTGAAGAAGCCTTTGTGTTCAAAATCTTGGCTCAGCTCACGTAATGCCCATCTGCATTATTTGCCATGAGATGGAGTTTTTTGCTGCAAGAAGCAAATTGTACGGTCCTTAATTGTGCCAGACGATGGTGGAAGACTTAAGAGAGAAAGGTGAATCTACTTGGAAAACAAACCTCAGTGAATGAGTTTAGGAAATAGCATCTATCCATGGATTGTTACGTGTGGTCATCAGTTTTGCTACACCCAGTATCAGTTGTTGAAGTTGGCTGGGTGGTTAAAAATTAAGTCATCCATAAATCCAAACAGGAAATTTCTATTTTTATAAAACACAGAATCCCAGAATGACAGATTCTAGGTGGAAAAAAACAATAAGTTAAACTTCTTTACTTGAACAGAAAAGTACGTAGTATAACTCGAGGTAATAGAGTCAGAGTGTACCCATTATGGAAGTCTGTGAAAGCAGAAAATTGCAGACTTGTTATGGTGACAGAGACCTAGAATCTGTGGCAGGGTCACTCTTGTGAATAGAAAATGGTGCTAATGTCCTCGTAATGAGGTCAGTGTGGAGTGTTCAATCCAGTAGTGGGCCAATTTTCTTTGTTTTCAAGCTACCTTGTGCAATTTGCCGTTAAACAAAGCCAAAAGGAAGGAGGGGAGGCAGTAAGTATGTCTGAATCTATCTCTATTACTGGAAAAGGGCTCAGACAGCCTGTTCTCCAGGTGCCAGGTCAGTACGATCATCTTTAAAATATCAGAGAGCCAGTCGTTAGCAGCACCGAAGACAGTTGATAGTCATCAGTGGCAGAAAATGTTAAATATCATTTCAAGAAACGTGACTTATGGCTTTACTTTGTATATGAGATAAAGTAACTTTTACGCCACAAGGACCCAGTAACAACCTGTGCACACTGCCTTTTACAGAAAACTGTACGGTTGTTTTTTTTTAAATGTCCCAGCCCAGCATTAAACATTAGAAGAACTCATCTTAATAGCTCATCTCTTAATAGAGAAGAAGTATTGTCTAATGACTTGCTAGGTTTGCCCTTGATATTTCAGAAGGTCATACTGTTCTTTTCCATAACATTTGTTATAACAATAGCACTTGACATTTTTGTTGCAAGTACAAGAAATAACTATTATGATAGTACTTATTTATCCTGTTTATCAATTGGGACAGATCCTTCTCCCCCATACCTGAACCTCATTTGGGTTATTTTCATATAAAAATATATAACGTAAAATTGAATATCTTAACAATTCTTAAATGTGCAGTTCAGGGGGTGTTAAGTATATTCACAATGTTGTGCACCCAATCTCCAGAACTTTTCATCTTGCAAAACTTAGATTTATGCCCAGGAAACAATTCCTCTTTTCTCCCTTCTTCTAATCCCTGGCAACTTTCTGTTGCTGTGAATTTGAACTATTTTAGGTACCTCGTATAAGTAGAATCATACGGTATTTGTCTTCTTGTGACTGGCTTATTTCACTTAGCACAATAACCTCTAGGTCCATCCATGCAATATTACATACACGTCTGAAATGTTTTCTTTTAAAAGTTGATTAATATTTCACTGCACGGTACACACTACATTTTGCTTATCAATTCATCCAGAGATGAACATTCGAGCTGCTTCAGTTCTTGGTTATTGTGAACGATGCTGCTATGAACATAGGCATCCAAATATCTATTAGAAATACCACTTTCAAATCGTTTGGATGTAGTTTTTCAGAAGTGAAATCGCTGGATCCTACGGTAATTCTACTTTCAATTTTTTGAGGAATTTTTTTATAGCTGCTTTGTCATTTTCATTTTACATCCCTTCCCCCCTCAACAGTACGCAGGGGTTCCGGTTTCTCAGCATCTTCACCGATACTTACTTGTTTGGTTTTTAAATAACAGGGGTGAGGTGATAGCTCATGGTTTTGATTGGCTTTGCCCTGTTAGCACAATCTCTATTCGAGCCCTTTGTCCATTTTTTACCAGGTAATTTGGGTTTTGTAGTTACTGAGTTGTAGCAGTTTATGTTACCTACATTATTACAGTTTATGTTACAAACATTATTATCAGATACGTGATTTACAAACATTCTTTTCCAGGCTGTAGGTTGCTTTTTCACTCTGCTAATTGTGGCCTTCCGTGTCTAGTTCTAACACCGCACCCCAGGGCTTGGCTAACAGGGGAAGAGAAGGAGCCAAGATTTCACCCGGTCCTTTTTCTCCTTCCTTTTCTCCAATCATACCCCCACCCACAGATAGCTGCTTCTTCCCTAGACGCAGCGGCCTCCCCATGTCACGCCCTGTATTCTCCCTCCTTCTGAGCTCCCTTGTCACATTTGATATTCAGACCTTCAATATTTTAAAGAGCTTAGAAATGTATAAATCCTTTCTCCCTCCACAGACCTTACCTCTCAGGGGCCAGCTTTGACAAGAGCCCTAAATGCATTTGTGCAATGAATAGCTTGTTCTGACCTTTTTTAAAGCACTGAAACCCATTAGTTCATGAGGTAGAAAATTTCAGAACATCACAATTTAAATAGAGGGAAAATATATCATTTTACTGTATCAAGTGCCTATCCGTTACCCTCTTAGCCCTGAAGAAATGCTGCTAACTATATTGGTGATTCCCACACATATTCCTTCAAATACTACTTGTTACAAATATTGCTTTGTGGGGAATATCATAACTTTTCTCTCTAGGACAATGGAACCCCTCGGCTGACATTCAAATCCACCATTCTACAACAGTCATTACCTCTCTGACCTTTTTCCCCAGAAATTAGTGTGGAGTGCTAGCCATTGTCTTAAAGCCCCTCTGGGGAATGTCAAGTTATTTAAGGGTTTGTTTTTTTTAATCCCTTGTTTTATTAGAATTTCAACTTGCTTTTGTCATTATTACAAGTAAAATGACAAGTTTTCCCATTTTCTGGTACATTTTTTCAATGAGATTTCTGAAACAAATCTGCTCTTTGTGCTTGAAGTCCGTCTCTTAAGATCAGAGAAACTAAAAATAGTCATCTATAAAAAAAATTTGGAAATGTAATTGTAGAGGTTTGCCATTCCCAACATTCTACATGAGGAATTTGTCTATGCCAGAACTGGAAGGGCAGATGCCCTGTGACTCCTTAAAGCAGGTACCAGATTTGTTACCGAACATTTGGCTCATCCCGGGAAGCAGCATCAGAAAAAGAGGGGCATGCAATTTAAGGAAAAGGAAAGAGAAGTTTGTTACTTTGCCGGCAAAGGAGGAGAATGGCAGACAATGGTCTCAGAATCCAAATTCCTGCTTCTGATGGAAAGCATAGAGCTTTTTTAAAGGTTCTGATCCCACAATCCCACCTTGGGCCAAGACAGTCTGGTGGCCTCTTCCCAGATTCATCCCATCTTTGGCTCAACCATCAGCTCGGGTGGTTCCCTTGAGCCATCTCCTGTGGCACAAAGAATAAGAGACACCCTCTGCCCGTCCTGACACTGGCCTGAGGAAGGGATGCAGGTTTGAGCTCCCCGAAAGCTGAAGAGGCAGAAAATATTTTTGCCATTTTCTTGGCAGGTGGTTCCCTCTGCCCACAGATTCAGGTCTAGTCTTGGGTGAGTGTGGAAGAGAAAATGGGGCAAGTCAGCCACCAGAGGGGTCAACCTGAGGGGCGGGGAGAGGGAGGAGATGAGGAGTCCTTTAAACTGGCACCTCCATGTCAGCTGAAGGATCTGAAACCACATTGTGATTACACCTCCTTAGTCACAAACCATGAAGAATGTTTTGTACTTCCATAGCCTGCAAACACTTTCTGGAAATTACCTAAAATCACTGTTTTGATACTTTGAGTTTCATTTTTAAAAACAGAATAAGCTGACGTGCAAATATGAAGTATCTTATCACAGAAAGTTTTCACAAAAAGGTTGTGGAGGTTTATTATGGAAACATGAAAATAGATTTCTTGTTGATTTTAATAGATTAAATAGAGTCCTTGTTGATCTTTTAAGACCCACCATCCTATGGGATCTCAATCTCCCCCCCAAAAATGTTTTGCTTTTAAGAATAAAAATATATTCAGTAATCAGAAAGTTGTCTACTTGTATCCTCTATGCACATATAATTTTTGCACTTCAACATCTTTATAATGTAGCCTCAACAACATAACCATCAAAGCACCTCACCTTCCACAAGCAGGATCAGCAAGGCATTACTTTCTATTTAGTCTGTAAAAGGTGGTTGGAAAATTTTTTTTTCCACATCTGCTGAGCATTTACAGTAATTTCTATTTTAGCAGCTTCTGATTTTCTAAAGAACAGAAACCAATTCTTTTGAAAGAATTGTAAATGTCTACAATGCCATTCAAGGCCGGACACAGTGGCTCACACCTGTAGTGGCTCACACCTGGGAGGCTGAGGTAGATGGATTGCCTGCCTCAGGAGTTCAAAACCAGCCTGAGCAAGAGTGAGACCTTGTCTCTAAAAATAGCCAGGCACTATTACAGCCACCTGTAGTTCCCAGATACTTGGAAGACTGAGGCAGGAGGGTCACCTGAGCTCAGGAGTTTCAGGTTGCTGTGAGCTATGATGCCATAGCACTCTACTGAGGGCGACAGAGTGAGACTCTGTGTCAAAAAATAAATAAATAAATAAGATAAAATAAAATAATAAAATACCATTAACTCAGGGGAATTTCAGCTGCTTCTGAAACTCTCCAACACTCTTGCATGCCTTCCTTCAGCTCCAAGGCCAGCACCTCCCTACACACACCACCATTTACATCTCAAGTCTTAATTGTTCTTGGGCATATAGCAGTGTCGAAAAAACAAAATAAGATTACATTAGGAACATGCCAGACTGTAAGATAAAGTACAGATTGCAATCAGTAGACAGGAAATTGAAAGTGGTCTGAGGCCCCCTCTCACACACCGTTATAATATAGTACAGCGTACAAAGCACAGATGAGAAAGTATTTTGACCTTCATCACCATTGGCTGTTGTGCCCTACTATTCTTTATTCAGGCCAGCAGAGCTCTTTAAACTGATTTGTCTGCAGCCGATTGATTTAATTTTATTGAATCATTGCAACAAGGGCAAAAGCTTACATTATCTGTTGAGTTTATGATTAGAGCTGGCATTTCAGGGAAATCAGAATGATTTTAGTTTTACCTAAATGGTGATGCATGGTTGGCCTTGAAGTCTATCTAAACTGGGGTCTCCCTTTTTATTTTTCTTGAATGATTTTCCCCTTTGGTCATTTGGTCATTCTCCCAGTTGAACTGAGTTTGACCAATTGTTTAGAATTACTCAGTGTCCACGTGTTTTCTTTCCATAGACATCTGTTGGTTACAAACTAGAATCTCAGTAGGTTTTTTTCAGTGATTCTTATTCTTGGCGTTTTTGTCATTCAGGCCTCATGTAAGGAGATCATCCATTGAGTTAGTGGCTGCCGACCAGCATCTAAAACCCTCGAGAGAACACGACACAGAAGGGACATGTTGAATGTGAGCAACAGGAACATAATTTTAAGCTTTTGAAAAGTACCCCAAAGCCAAAGTTCTCAATGGGCAAGATTTAACCAATGACATGGATCAAATGATTGTCCCCTTGCCCCCAAATCTGGTGGAATACCTAGATCTAATCTTTTATTTTTTTATTTTCAATTTAAAAAATTTTTAATGATAATGGGCATATAACAGTTATATGTCTTTATGGGGAACATGGGGTGTTTTGATACAGACATACAATGTGAAATAATTAAATCAGGGCAATTGGGGTATCCATCCCCACCAGCATTTATCATTTCCTTATGTTAGAAAGATTCCAATTCCACTCTTTAGTTATTTTTAAAGTATACCCTAATTTGTTCTTTTGTGATCTTTTAGATCTCAGATTTGGGGTTGCAATTCCTGGCTTATTGATATGGAAGCCACATATCTTTTTTCTACTATGGCTGTTTTGATGTGATAGATTTTTCTGGTTGGCAGTTGGAATGTCTCTGACAATGTCACTGGGTATTCCAGCAAACTTTCTGCATGCCCCACACAACAGCAGGCATGAAGCTTGTACATGTAGGAGCTGTTATGGTGATTTCACTGACATTTATATCAAATCATCCAGCTTCAGTCCTAGACATGCAAAGCTAGGAACAACTCTAGTTCAATTGTATGACCTTCAAGTTGTCAGAACCTCATGTTCGCCAGAGTCTATTCGGTAAATGTCTTACTATGTTATAACATAGCTGCTTACAAAAGTTTTTAAGAAAGCATGAGAATAAAACAGTAACTGTCTAGGAGTGGCCAAAGACTCAAAGTGACCACAGTTAGAGATCTGATGAGAGTGGACTTAAACCATGTCATTTCACACCTGAACTTCAGCAATATGTAAAATACATGCTGGGGCTTTGTGTTGATGTTTTGTCATATCACAAGTTGGGGAAGGGAGGCTGGGAGCTCTGTGAGGGAGCTCGGCCAGCGTGGCTCACAGGTGCTGCAGTCGGAGCTAGGATGAGGTGGCTGAGCTTATATTCACTCACCCTAGGAAATGGCTCCCATTCACAGAAGTAGAAACACAATCTGAATGCACTTGTAATGCTTCTTCCTGTCAATGCTACATTTGCTGGGGTCTCTGCTCTCATTGTTACCATGCTGGAAAATGTTGCCACATTGGCACAAGTGAGGCTTAAAGAGACAACAGACTTTCCAGTGCAAGGACCTGTGACTTTCTCCTGGGATGCAGGGCTGTTGCCTATGATTCTCAAAGTTCTCCCACAACGCAGCTTCTGTACCTTACACTAACTGAATCTTGGTTAGCTGAGTTGTTCTATTTTGCATCTTCCCGAAAAATTGTGCTAAAACCCTCACTTGCAATCTGACTTCCCTGACCAGAGGGAAGTGACTTTTTCTTGTGTTTTTGACACCAATAACTCACATTTTGCCCCATCTGCTGCTTACTGGACTAGTCCCAATAAAGACCTGCATTTTAACAGTCACTACAGTAAATCAATCATTTAACCATCTTCCATTTTACTTGTTTGTCATTCATCTAGTAATGAATGTGTCAAAATCCCCTAATTGGTTCTTTTTAAATTTTTTTTAAGCATTACAGAAAATGTTCAGTGCCGTTATTAAAAAAAAAAAAATTGACAGGAGAAAAGATTGCTTGAAATGCTCATAAAATAAATTAGCATGCACATGGTTTAAAATGTGACAGCTAATACGTTTTCTATAATCTAGGATTCTAGAATACTAGCTTAAAATGAATAATGTATCCGGAAGAGGGTGGCTATTAGTCAGAATCTCTGTGGTTTTCCAGTTTCAGAGAAAAAAAAATATTCTGTATATAATTGCATAGCATTTTAAGCGGCTGCAGAAATATCAGTAACTAAGGACCTTTGATTCTATTAACAAAAACAGGGCACCTGACCATTTTTAGTAAATGTATTTAGTACTAGCAGAATAGAATAAGTATTCCTAAAGTCTTCTTTAAATATTGAAATGGACTCCTTTCGAATCCTTTGATTTTCACCTGAAAGTAGAAATTTAAATTTTGCTGGGAAGAGCAGATTCCCACATCTGAGTGAATCCTTAGCACCATGCCAGGTATAAGAAGGCTCTCAGCAAAGTTTAAGACAGCTTCTCTGTCATGTAACAAAAATGAAATGTTGGCTCAGTGCCTGCTGCACAGTGGTTACAATGCCAGCCACATACCCACATACACTGAGACTGGCGGATTCGAACCCTGCCCAGGCCAGCTAAACAACAATGACAACTGCAACCAAAAATAGCCGGGCATTGTGACAGGAGTCTGTAGTCCCAGCTACTTGGGAGGCTGAGGCAAGAGAATCACTTGAGCCCAAGAGTTGGAGGTTGCTGTGAGCTGTGACGCCAGGCACTCTACCAAGGGTGACCTAGAGAGACTCTGTCTCAAAAAGAAATATAAAAATAAAAACATTAAAAAAAAAAAAGAAATGTTTTCTGGGGCAACAAAGTACAGTCAATTATCTGTTCTAGAATGTTATGAAACAAACAAGCAAACAAACCAGGAGTGTGCTGACTTGAGTTACTGATGTGCTCCATGGCTCTTGGGTGTAGAGGATCTCATAACCTAGGGAAAGAAACAGGCAGGAAGCAACGAACTGTCGTAGAGCCAAACAGAATAATGTATAGAAAACAAAATAATGTATAGGGAAAAAATGGGTCCTGGTTTTCCTTATTCTAGTTTCAGTCCTTTCACTGATGGGCAGGAGGCTGCTGTAGCCAAGACAGAGCCTCTGAGCACAGGTAGGTGTAGAGCCAGTTTGGTGTAGGCAGCCATTTTGGGCAGGGCCTCCGGGCGTGTTTAGTTAGATGGTGCATATTAACATGCATGCAACATTTCCTACGGAAAATCAATCATTTGCTATGACTGATGTCATCCATAACGTTTGGGTGCAATATACAACGGAAAACTATTTTAAATTGCACACAAATGTTATGGGGCACCCTGTATAGACAGCTTATCTGGTGGATCACAAAGTTATTCCCTAATTTCTTAAACATTGACTTGAAATATATAAAGGAAAAATTCTGTACTCAGAAAATGACAGTTCAGACACCTCTGGAGATATAGAACCTTGGGGCTGAGCACAGACAGATCTTGGTTGGCAAAGATTTTTCAATATCTACCCATTGATTAGAGTCCCAGCTGAAAGGCGATCTCTTCCCATGTGGCTGAGAATCCACCATGGCTGCACCAGAGTCCTGGTCTCTGCCTGGGGCTTCAAGGATTTTCCCACCTTGGCAGAGACCAAAGGTCGTCCCTTTCCCACATTCTGCGAACTGGGTCATATAGATGTTAAGAATACATTTTTCCCTGTTTATAAACCCTCTCATGGATTGTTTTTTTCCTCTCTCTGATGGCAACACTCTGTGTACTGTGTACTAACCAGCTATAACCAGGGAGGCAGATGGGTCAACTACGCCTGGCAAGAATCCTCGCACTTCATGTCACTTGTGATCTCTGAGCTAAGATCCTGCCCCTCTCATCAATTATCTAAAAAACCCAGCTGGGTGGGATTCTTCCTGTTTGGTCTGAAAACTTGAACCCTTCAAGATCAGTTTGGACAGAGTATTTTTTCAATAGTTTACTAAAATTACATGGTCTACATGGTACAACTCCAGGCATTTGCAAAGCATCTATTATAATTTTTTTTTTTTTAGCGTAAAGTGAACTTAGAGGATTTCTAGTGCAACATTTTAATTTTCTAAGTGGGAAAAATAAGCCTTAAGAAATAAACTGGTTTTCCCAAAGGCATATGGATTTAATAAGTAATTTATTCAAGTGTTCAAAAATTATTTACTTGTTGAGTATTTACAACCGTATTTTTGCAATTTTAAGATGTATGGTTTTTCACGTTTTGACAGCTCTGAAATCAGGGTGCGTCTTAGCAGTTGCTGTCTGCCGGGTGCTGTTGGCCAATGGACATGAAAACTTACAGGATGAATGTCACAGCCTGGGAGAAAGATCTCAAAGACAGTGGGGTAATAGTTTCCAAGCTGAAGCTTCACTAATGCTCTTGATAGCTCAGTGATACAGTGTGGAAAATAGCATATATTGGCAAATGTTCATGAAACATTAATGTTGAAGAGTTGGACTTGAAGTTGTTTCAAGAACAGTGTCACCGATTCATTTTGCTTACAGTGGGTTTTTCTTTTCATAGCGTGCAGTAGGCTATATGATAAATCTATGGTCTTACCTACCTAACGTGACGGTGCCTCTGACAATTGATGTCATCTTAGATTTGATCTATTCTAAGTGCTGGATGTTCAGCAATGAAAAAAGATGGATAAAGCCCCCGAAGTTTAAATTCTAGGAGTACGATCAAAAGAAAGAAGAAAAATACCCAGTCATGAATGATGAGTGAGTCACAGGGACTAAAAGGAGGTGACGTCAGAGAGACTGCCTGGCTTCTTCAGGTTGTCGAGGTTCTCTCTTTGTGGAGAAGATGACTTTAAGCCAAATGAGTAATCGTATGAGATGAATGAAAGAATCAGGACTATCAGTCCCCTGAATACTAGCATTCTCACCAACAAACTCCAGCAGGTTGATGGTACAATCATTGTGCCAACCTATGTAGAGTTTTTTATTTCACTCGTGATATAATTCTCCTTCCAAAGTGAATGTGGGCTCGACGACTGTGGCTCAATCGGCTAAGGCGCCAGCCATGTACACCTAAAGTGGTGGGTTCGAATCCCCAGCCCAGACCCGCCAAACAACAAAGATGGCTGCAACCAAAAAATGGCCGGGCGTTGTGGCTGGCACCTGTGGTCCCAGCTACTTGGGAGGCGGAGGCAGGAGACTTGCTTGAGCCCAGGAGTTGGAGGTTGCTCTGAGCTATGATCCCATGGCACTCTGCCCAGGGGGATAGCTTGAGGCTCCGTCTCAAAAAAAAAAAACAAAGTGAATGTGAACTTTTAAGGAAATTACTTCATCTGGTCACTTTAAGTGGAATGATAACTATCCTCAGTGGTATTCATATTTTAGGTAACAAAATATGTCCAATTTCTGATGCCCTAAGTGATGGAGAGAATGAACCTTGAAAACGTCTGTGAAATGCAAAACACAAACAAAACGAGAACTATTTAATGTCAGCTTTCTTGTCATTTCATTATTTTCCTTGATTGACTAATGTTTAAATAGCAAGTATTTAAAACCAGGATGTGTATGAAAGGATTAGCTAAAAGGTTCTTGGCCAATGACCTTAGTTTTAATGATTCCAAAAAGAAACCTGCAAAATAAATGATAGGACTTTAAAAGCTCCTGAAACATTTGGAACAAATAGTAAAATTTTAAAACACATACACACACACACACACACACACACACACACACACACGGTAATGCCCAGATTAAAACTCTAATAGGATGATCTTAAAATGTAACAAGCTATTAAAGACACAGAAGCATTAAGAGGATTAACTGGTTTTCAGCTGCAACAGCTTTAGGCTTCAAAGTCTAAGTCTTAGTAATAGCATTTTTTTTAAGTTTTTATTCATTTTATATGTAATAAATATTTATTACACCCTTATTATGTACCAAACTCTGTGCTGATAGTGCTAAAACACTTCTTAATCTATCCCAAGATCAGTTGAAAATAATATCCAAAGCCACTCTCGACAGATTATTAACCAGTTAAAATCTAAAATCTGAGGAGTAAAGTGGTGCCTGTGTCCATTCCATTGAATATCAAAGAAAACCAGTCTCTACTTGAGACACGCTAAGGAAGATCCATTAGATTCACTCCCCTGTAACATAATAAGAATAAACATGAAAAAAGCTTTTCTGGAAAATGCCCAAGAGGACAAATAGCAATCAATCTACAGAGTTCAGCTGCACCCCAGCTCCTTCAATCCATTTCGAATTGATGCTTCAGCTTTAATTTTCATCATTATAACCACTTCAGCAAATGAGGTATTTATGCCAACATGTGGAGGAAAACCTTATAGACCAGTAAGTATTTCTAATACCTACACTGGGAGTCAACAACAGCTAAGTACTTTATTTCAAAGTGGCAGATAAGGACACCGACTGATTGCAATTCTGAGGTGGTCCATCCAACATAACTGAGTGTGACCAGGCAAAAATAGACATAATTTTCCTTCAATTTCAGACAGTGAAAATGAGATAGAAATGACATCTATTAATAGAGCGGTGTCTCTAAATACGCCTAACAAATACCACTCAAGCCAGGCAAGAATAACTTAATGAAACTACTTGGCTATTAAACAGTGTGTGTGTGCGTGTGTGTTTATATCTCGTGGGCCATGGTATAGTTACCTTCATCCTTATGCCAGAAAGAATCCATCCTGTTCCATCAACCTTATCTCTAGCAGTTTCCTTGAAAACCTTATCTGCGAGGACAAAATACTGTGTGGGCCTGGCTGCAGTACAAAAGGCAGAGAAAAACTCTTCTAACCATTACAGATGATGGGTCATTATTCAGTCTAAGCTTCATATGTCATCTTCTCTAGAAATCTAATCAATTCCCTTAAACAATCTCAAATAAATAATTTCCTGTCAAGAAAACATTACTTCTGGAAATGTCAAGTTTTCCACTTAACCCTTTATACTTGAACTTACTTCAAAAACTACCACAATGAAAGCACTATATTGCTATACTAGAAGAGGGACCGCCAATAGACAGTATCTATCTTTGCTATGGCAGAATACCTTTTATAGTACACTTTTTATTACTTCTTATAATTAAATTCCATAGATAACAGTTAAGTCTTTAAATTTAATAAAAGATTCTATTGTTTAGCAAGGAGAAGTAAATAAGCTTTATTGACTATTCTGAATCATTTGCAAAACAATCAAGCTCAATAAATAAATACAGTTTTAAATAAGTATTTTGGAAATGTTTCTCAATTGATGTTGATTATTTTATGTTTACTTAAAAACATCAAGTCCTTGTTTATTTGGTGGAAGATAGAAATCTAAGTTTAGACTTGTTAGAGAAATAAAATTTTAAAAATAAATGGGAAGATGTAGGTCAAAGGATATAAAGTTGTAGAATGAAGAAGACTAGAGATTTAATGGACAACATGAGGACAATAGTTAATAATATCATATCATATACCAATAACTTGCAAAAAGTGTAGATTTTAGATACTCTTACCACACACACACACACACAAAGATATCTGAGATAATTAGCATGTTAATGAAAGACACATTTACATTGATAAAAGAAGTAAACAACAAAGATGGTATCAAAATCATAAATTTACAGGCATCTAAAATTATAGCCTCAAAATATAAAAAGTAAAAGTGCTGGAATTGTAAAGACAAATGGACAACAACATAGTTACAATGGAAAACTTGAATGCTATGTATCAGTTAGCTATTGCTTCATTTAAGGAACCACCTCCAAACTCACTGGTTTAAAATAATTAACACTTATATTTGTTCATATATCTACGCATCAGCTAATTCAAGTGCAGCCTAGGCACAGTTGAGAGGACGTATCCCTGCTCCATAAAGTTTCTCATCTTCTAGCAGACTAGCCAGGGCTTGTTGGCTTGACATGAGAAGTTCCAGAGAGAAGCAGTGGCTCACGCCTGTTATCTTCCCACTCTGGGAGGCCAAAGTGGGTGGATTGCTTAAGCTGATGAGTTCAAGACCAGCTTGAGCAAGGGCCAGACCCCATCTCTAAAAATAGCCCAGGGGGAAAAAAACAGTACAAAATAAAATAACAAAAAATAAAACTAAATAAATAAAAATAGCTCGGTGTTGCAGCAGGTACCTGTAGTCTCAGCTACGAGGAAGGCTGAGGCAAGAGGATCATTCGAGCCCAAAGACTTTGAGGTTTCTGTGAGCTATGATGATGGCACAGCGTTCTACAGAGTGAGACTCTATCTCATTTAAAAAAGAAACTGATAAATTCTGAAAGAATAAAAATAAAATAATAATAAGTTCATTGTAATCATTAAGAAAATATTCTCCAGCCACAAAGAAATTATGTTTAAGTATAAAGTGATATAATATCTTTGAAGGGACTGTGACAAATTAGAAGTATATGTTGAAAACCTATAGCAACTATTAAAACTTTCTTAAGTCAATAGTAGAGAAAAAGTGAAATCAGAAAAATATATGCAATTGATCCAAAATAAACAGAGAAAATAGAAACTAAGAATATATATGACAAATAGAAAATAACTAGCAAGATAGGTTTTAATATAATCCTATCAATGATTACATTAAAATAAGTGATTGAGGCCAGGTGCAGTTGTTTACACCTATAATCCTAGCACTCTGGGAGGCTGAGCTGGTAGATTGCCTGAGCTCAGTTCTAGACTAGCCTAAGCAAGAGCAAGACCCCATTTCTACTAAAAAAAAAAAAATAGAAAAACTAGCCAGGCATTGTGGCAGGTGCTTATAGTCCCAGCTATTCATAAAGCTAAGGCAAGAGCATTGCTCAAGCCCAGGAGTTTGAGGTGACTGTGAGCTATGATGACACCACAGCACTCTACCCAGGTTGACAGAGTAAGATCTGTCTCAATAAAATAAAATAAAATAAAATAAAAGTTTAAAAGAACCACTTACAAAACAAAGATTGTCAGATTAGAGAAACGAAACAAACCAATTATATATAGTTTATAAGAAACTCAAGTTTCAATACAAATACATAATTAGGTTAAAAGAGAAAAGATCAACCATTCTGTTACTAATTAAAATTTAAAAAAGCTGGAGCATCTATACAAATTTCAAACAAATTAGATTTCAGATAAAGGGATATAACTAAAGATAAAGAGGAACACTGCATAATGATAAAAGGTTCAATTCACCAGGAAGATACCATAATTCTACATGTATGTGAATCTAACAACAGAACTTGAAAAGATGATAAATGAAGGAAAAATAAACAGCACTGAAAGGTGAAAGACAAATCCACCCATGTTCTTTAGACTTCGATAGTCCTGTCTCTATATCAATTAAAGAAGTAGAGAGTTAGTGAGTATTGAGAAGACTAAGATGACACTTGACCTCATTAGCATTTGTAGAAAAAACATCTGACAGAGGGAGTATAAACAGTTTTTCAAGTTAATTTCAAAAATTAATAAGATAAGTCATATTCTGGGCCATAAAATCAGTCTTAATACATATTAAAGAGGTAAAACCCTAAAAATTTATGTTCTCTGAAACAAACAAAACTAAATTTAAGAACAGACATATATCTGGAAAATCCCTAAATATTTGTAAATTAAACAATACTCTTTAACCCATGTGTCAAAAATGAACTTAAAAAGGAAGTTACAAAACATTTTGAATGGAATAAAAATGAAAACACAATGTCCAAGTGTTTCAGTCTAGTTAAATTTGGTCATAGAAGGGAATACTTGTATTAGAAAAGAAGAAATCTATGATCTAAACTTCCATGTTAAGACACTGGAAAAATAAGAGCAAATTAAACTAAAAATGTAAAAGAGGAAATAAAGATCAGAGCAGAAACAAACTGGAAACAGAAAAAATAAAGAAAAATTACTGAAATTAATAGCTGGTTCCTTGAAAAGATCAATAGATGAGATACACTTCTAGCCAAACTGAGAAGAAAAGAGAGAAGAAACAAATTACTAACATCAGGAATGATAGAGGACATATTACTATAGATCTTACAGATATTTAAAAAAGAGAATATTATGAACCACTCTGTATAAATAAATTCAACATTTAGAAAACATGGACAGATTTTTTTTAAGATACACACTATCAAAGCTTTACAAAAGAAAAGGATAACTCGAATAGCCTTATGTTTATTAATAAAATTAAAGACCTTCCAACAAAGAAAATTCAAGGCTCGGATGGCTTTCCTGGCAAATTCTAGCACACATTTATGGATCAAATAGCATCAGTTACAGACTCTTCCATAAAATAAAAGAAGAGGGAACATTTGGTTCAGCATTTGAAAATCAATAAATGTAACTCTCCATATCAACAAACTAAAGAAGAAAATTCATCTGTTCATCTCAATAAATATAGAATATAAGTATTTGAGAAAATTCAAAGAATATCTTGGAAAACTCCACAGACCACATCATACCTAGTGGTGAGAGACTAAATGCCTTTCCCCTAAGATTTGGAACAAGTCTAGGAGGCCCACTCTTACCACCATATATAATTACTTAATGATTTAATAAAGTAAGTGTTATGAAGGCCAATTTAATAAGGAACAAGAAAAATGAAAAATTCACTAGCAAGATAGATAAACTAAGAAAAGATATAACAGAAATATAAAATATTTAGATTTAAATCAACAAAAGTACCTTTGTATACTAAAACCTACAAAAAATTGATGAGTGAAATCAAGACATAAATAAACAGACAGGAGCTGCATGCCCCCTACTGCCACTGAAAGAGCTAGGTGGGCTGACATTCACTGCCCATGTGGGTGGGGCTGTATTTGAGGTGGCCAACAAAGACAACAGATGCTACAGATGCATGTGTCTGTGACAGAAAGCTCCCACAGGCCATCAATCACTGCCTGTGGAGGGCCCTGGCAGGGTTGCACTCAAGACACATAGGGCAACAAATGTCACCACCCACAGATCTGAAGGAAGCAGCTCCCACACCAGCATGTGTGGGAATCACTCCTATCTATGGACATGAGTATAGCACCATTCAGGAAGGAGTTTAGGTTGTCAAATACCACTGCCTGCAGATTTCAGTGGAGCAACTCTCCAACCAGCTCAGGGGCTGATAGTCACTGCTATTGACAGAACTAGGTGGGGCATTCACTCACTCTGCAAGACAGGATCACCAATGACAACAACAGGAGAACAGTGAGGCAGGAGACAGGAAAGCAGCAATGTTAAACGCTTACAGTACATCTGCCCAACTAGTGCTGGGTCAGTACTCCAGAGTAGGACACAAGTGCATCATCCAGGGACCTCTCCTTCTTTGCACTAAGTAGTAGAGCCCCCAGCAGAGGAGAATAATCCATTGAAAGCTTATCTGTCTTGAGCTGAGCTAAGAAATTTCAGGTGAGAAAAAACCAGAATAAAAACTCTGGCAACATGAACAAACTGTTAAAACAAACAATGTTTTAACATCTGCAAAGGATGACAATAGGTCTCTAGCAATGGACTCCAAACTAAAGGAAATTGTCAAAATATCAGAGATAGAATTCAAAATATGAATGACAAATAAGATGAATGGGATTGTAGAGAAAGTTGAACCCCACCCCACCCCCCAAAAAAGTTTCAGGACACAAATGAAGAAAATGAAAAATTCACTAAAGAGATAGACAAAATAAGAAAAGATATAACAGAACTTAAAGAAATGAAAGTCATTTAGGGAATTTCAAAATACAGTAGAAAGTTTCAGGCAGTTTGACAAAGCAGAAGAAAGAATTTCAGACCTCGAATATAAGGCTTCCACGCTAGCCCACTCAGTCAAAGATGCAGAAGAAAGACTAAAGAATGAACAATCACAGAAAGAAATTATGGGACTGTGTGAAACAAGCCAATATATGAATTAGAGGTTTCCCTGAAAAAGAAGAAAAGCCAAAAATTATAAAAATCCTATTTGAGGGAATCCTTGAGGGTAACATTCCTGGTATCACTAGAGATTCAAACATCAAGATACAAGATGGTCCTCAAATACTGGGCAGATTCATAACAAATAGGACATCTTCAAGACACATAGACATCAACCTAGCAAAAGTCAATGAAGGAGAAAATTCTACAAGCAGCAAGATAGAACACTGTAGTAGATGCCTACCAGTGGAAAAACATCCCAAAGTTAAAGATCATAGCTCTAATAACTCTATCATAGCTCTATTCCATAACTTCTGAATATACATTCCTCTCATCAGTGCAAAGAACGTTTTCCAAGATTGATTATATATTATGCCACAAAACAAATCTTGTAAATGTAAAACTACATATCACGTATCTTCTCAGACCACAATGGGGAAAAACATCTAGCAACCAATTCTAAGAGAAACATTCAAATCTACATAAAGTCATGGAAATCAAGCTGATTCTAAGTGATGCTTGGGTCAGTAATGAAATTAAAATGGAAATCAAGATCCCTCAAATACCTCAAACTAAATGACAGACAGGACCCACTTTATCAAAATTTGTAGAACTCAGCAAAAGTAGTTCTAGGTAAATATTCTTAAATGCCTACATCCAAAAGATAGACCACAAAGTAACAGCCTAATGTCACATCTAAAGGTTCTAGAAAAAGAAGAGCAAACCAAACCTAAAGCCAGCAGAGGAAAATAAATAACAAGCTCAGAGAAGAAATAAATGAAATGGAAACAAACAAACAAAAAATAATACAAAGGAGCAAGGAGGCAAAAATTTGGCTCCAAAAAGATAAACAAAATTGATGGACCATTAGCAAGATTAACCAGAAATAGAAGAGAAAGGGCACAAATAAGCTTAATCAGAAATGAAAAGGGGACGTTACCACTGATGCCACAGAAGTACAAAGTACCATTTGTGAATACTATAAAAACCTCTACACAAACAAACTAGAAAACATAAAAGGAAATGTACAAATTTCTAGAAACACACAATCTCCCAAGTTTGAATCAGGAAGAAATAGAAATCCTGAACATACCAAAAACAAGCAGGGACATTGCAACAGCCAAATTTTACCAGACACACAAAGAAGAACGACTACCTATGACACAGAAATCATTCCATAATACTGAGAAGGAGGGAATCCTTCCTAACTCTTTCTATGAAGCGAATATCACCTTAATGCCAAAACCAGGAAAGGACACACACACAAACACACAAAGAAAGCTACAGACTAATCTTTCGTATGAATATCGATGGGAAAATCACCAATAAAATACTAGCAAACTAAATTCAATAAAGGATTCAATACCATTTATAATAGCTGCAGAGAAAATAAAATACCTGGGAATATATTTAAGCAAGGAGGTGAAAGATCTCTACAAGAATTACAGAACACTGATGAAAGAAATCATGGATGTCACAAACAAATGGAAAAAACATCCTGCACTCATGAATTGGTAGACTCGGATATATGATAGACTCAATATCCATACTACTGAAAGTGATTTACAGATTCAGCCCAATCCCCATCAAAATACCAACATCATACTTCACAGATCTAGGACGAATAGTTCTACATTTCATTTGGGAGCCCAAGTAGCCAAAGCAATCTTAGACAAAAAGAACAAATCTGAAAGCATCACATTATTTGACTTCACATTATTCTATGAACACATAGTAACTGAAACAACATGGTAATGGTATGAAAGTAGAGATACGTATCAGTGGAATAGAATAGAGAACCTAGAAATAAAATCATCTATCTACAACCAACTGGTCTTTGACAAAGGAGACAACCACATGTGCTGGGACAAGGAACTTTCATTCAATAAATGATGGTGGGAAAACTGGACAGCCACATGCAGAAGAATGAAGCAGAACCCCTATCTCTTACCACATACAAAAAGTAATTCAAGATGAAGGAAATATTTAAATGTGGGTATGAAACCATAAAAATTCTAGAAGAAAAGCTCTTCTAGACATCACCCTAGGCAAGAATTTATGACTAAGAGTCCAGATGCAAATACAGCAAAAACAAAAATAAATGGATGGAACTTAATTGAATTAAAAAGCTTCTGCACAGCAAAGGAAATATTCAGCAGAGTTAAAAGACAACCTACAGAATCAGAGAAAACTTTCACAAATTTTAAATCTGACAAAGGCTCAATATCCAGAATGTACAAAGAAATCAAATCAGTAAGAGGGAAGCAAACAACCCCATTAAGATTGGGCAGAAGACATGCACTGAAGTTTGTCAAAAGAAGAGAGTCAAGGGCAGTGCCTGTGGCTCAGTGAGTAGGGCAGCAGCCCCATATACCAAGGGTGGCAGGTTGGAATCCGGCTCCTGCCAAAACTGCAACAAAAAAAAAAAAAAAAAGAAGAAGAAGAAAGTCAAATGGCCAACAAATATATGAAAAAAAAAAAGTTCAACATCACTAGCCATCAATACAAATGGCTGTCAGAATAGCCATTATTAAAAAGTCAAACAAACAACAGATGCTGGTATGGATGCAGAAAGAAAGGAATGGCTACACACTGTAGTGGGGCTGCAAGTTAGCACCACCTCTATTGAAATCAATATGGAGATTCCACCAAGAAATACATGTAGACTAAGCATTTGATCAGGCATCCCACTACTGGGTATCTACCTAGAGGAAAAGAACTCATTTTATCAAAAAGACACCTGCTATTTATTGTTTCTCATAGCACAATTTGCAATTGCAAAGATATGGGATCAAAATGAGTCCCCATTAACTCAAGAGTGGATAAAAATAGTGCTGTCTATCTACATATACACACATAGATACATACACACACCGTGGAATACCACTCAGTAAAAAAAAAAAAGGAATGAAATAATGTCTTTTGCAGCAACTTGGATGGAAATAGAGAATATCAGTCTAAATGAAATATCTCAGGAATGGAAAAACAAACACCTCTTGTACTCTCTAAAAACTGGGAGCTAAACAATGGGTATATACAGGCACGAAGAGATCGAAAGGACATTAACGGGGGTAGGTAAGAGGGAGTTGAGGGGGTAAAACTTACCTATCAGCTACCATGAACACTATTATGGTGATGGGCACACTAAAAGCTCCAGCTTAAGCATTGTACAAGGTATCCACGTAACAGAAACATTACCACTCCTTAATATTTTGGAATTAAAAAACTGAAAAGACATAAAAAAATAAATAATAGAACAAAAATGGGCAGAATATTTGAACAACTATTTCACTGAAGAAGAAGGATGGATAGCAAATGACCATATGAAAAGATAATCATGACAGTATGAATTATAAGGAAAATGTAAATGATACCCACAATGAGATACTCCTACTAGAATAGTTAAAAACAAACTGAGAACATCAAGATCTGAAGAAGATGCAAACCAACAAGAACTCTCATACGGGGTTAGTGGAGATGCAAATGGCACAGTTACTTTGGAAAATAGTTTGGCAATCTTATATTAAATCTGAAATGTCTGATTTTGGATCAAAAGTTCAGTTTATTACATATCAAAAAAGAAGCAGTGCAATTTTACTTAAAATATGTGCCTAAACTATTGACATCTTTACCATCTTTACGGTAGCTTGTGTACACCAGCACAGAAGTCTGGAGAGGAGTGGCAATGAAATCGCAAAAGGCGTTTCCCACAGCCTGCTGAGAATTCAGTATTTTTCCTTGCAAGAAGTGTTCCAAAGCTGCAAGAAGTGGTCGTTAGTCGGTGCAAGGTCCGGGGAATACAGTGGATGACAGAGCGTTTCCAAGTCCAGCTTAATAGTATTGTCTGTGTGACAGCGTCGTCTCGCAAGAGGATTGGCCAGTCTCTAGTGACCAGTCTCAGCTGTTTCATTTCATCATTTCATCACTGGGTTGTGTGACATCTACTGCAGTAGGTTGACCAGACTTCATGAAACTGTCATGGGTACTATCAGTGCCGGACCACCAAGCAGACTATTAGCTTTTTTTGATGACTAGTCAGTTTTGTACTAAGTGTTTCAGCCCTTCCCCTTTATCCAACCATTGTGATGAACACTTGCCATTGTCTGAAAGAGTCCATTTTTCATCACTACATCATACAGTGTAGAAATGGTTCTCCTTTATGTGGCGACAGCAAAGAAAAGCAATTTCTTTTCTGATGCCTGTTTCCTTCACGCAGAGCCCATCTATCCAGCTTCCTTACCTTGCCAATTTGTTTCAAATGGTCCACTATTGTTGTCATAATAACATCAAGCCTTGCTGCTGATTCACACTTAGGTGGAGATGGATTTGCTTTCAATACACCTTTCAGCTCATCATTATCCACGTTGGTCTCGGGTCTCTCATGTGGCTCATTGTCAAGATTAAAATGATCAGAATGGAGCATCTCAAACCCTCAATGTACTGTGTATTCATTAGCCACATCCTTCCCAAACACTTTATTAATCTTTCAAGCTGTCTGCATTGCATTGTTTCTACAAAGGGATTCATATTAGAACACAATGCGAATTTTTGACTTATTCATGGTTTCACAAAAATTGCTCTAAAAACAACTTTGAAAGATAATTCCAAGCCAAAACATATGTTTCAAAGAAATGAGAATAAAATTTTTTTTCACAATAAAAATAAAACATGAAGTGTCAAAGTGAAATGTCAGGATAACAACTGTCAAACTTGGTACTTAAGCAAATCAGACATTTCATATTTAATAATCTAATATCAAGTTAAACATGGACTTGCCATATGGTATCCCGAGCCTTCACTTGGGTGTTGATCCAAGAGAAATGGAGACTCATGTTCACATGCAAACCTGTACATGGATGTTTGTAGGATTTTAGTAATAATCTGCAAACGCTGGGAACAACCCAGAGTACAGCAATTGGTGAATGGAAGTGAACCGTGGCTCATGCATACCATGGAACACTACTCAGGAAAAAAAGGGCAGGGTAGTGAACTGCTCATAGGCACAGTAACACAGATGAGTCTTAAATGCATCTGCGTGAAGGAAGCTGGACTCAAAGTCTGCATTCTGCATCATATTCTTGAAGAGGTAAAACTATAGGAACAAAAAAAACAGATGAGCGGTTGCCAGAGGATTGGGGTTAATGGAGGGGGATTAATTGCAAAGGGGTAGAAAGGAACCTTTGGCTGGAGTGATGGCGATGTTCTATATATTGTCCAGATAACTACACAAGTGTATTTCAAAATTTGTAGAATTCTACACATACTTAAAGGTAAAATACCTTGTATGTAAATGTTATCTCAATATATTTTGACTTTGTGATACTCAGGCTGATGGGGAACCCAGGGTCAACCAGGATCATCTTCCCAAATTGCTACTCCACATGGCTTTTCTAGGGGACCTGGCCTATGATGTGACAGAAGACTCGAGTAAGGGACTCTTTAGTAGATTACAGCACATCTACCATGGGAACCCAGCAATGCAAAAAGGTTGAATGGTTTTAGTTATGCTGAGCTTGAGGCCGTGGTTTCCCTGCTCAGTGCCCTGAGTCTCAGAGAGTTTCTAGGTAGCAGGAGCATTTTACTGAATGTTGCCACTCAAGCACAGAATAAAGACAGGGATGATCATTGTTTTGGCAGGGACAGAAATAGAAATTCTGGGAAAATAGATACAGACTGGAGAGCTTGTCCTGCCACAGACAGCTGTGGTGTCTACCCCGCTAGAAGAGGTGATGACAGCTTTGGAGACAAGTAACCAGATCATTATGATTCAGCTCAGTATCGTGATGGGTATAGGGACGGGTGTTATGATTGCCCACACCATGACATGGGGTTATTCTGGGATCTCTCTGATGACCATGGCAGCAGAGACTAGGACAGAGGCTATGATTCTGGGGTGGGCAGTGGCAAAAGAGCATCACATAGTGGGTACCACGGAAACGGCGACCACAAAGGAAGCAGGGAGTGCTAACAAGACCAACAGGACAGATAGGGTGATGGATCACAGAGCTCAAAGGTAATTACTTTTGAAATGACTATAGACATGATGACTGAACCCCCTCAAAGACCCAAACTGACTCTAAAGCCTCAGAGGACTCCTAAGGAAGTTGATTTCTCTGCTCCCACCTCCCAGTCCAATCAAACAGCATCTATTTTTGGAAAGGTAAAACCTATTGACACAGCTGCTAGAGATAAAGAAGAAGGACTACCACAGAAAGAATATGAGAAGGGTGGTGCCTGTGGCTCAAAGGAGTAGGGCGGCGGCCCCATATACTGAGGTGGCGGGTTCAAATCCTGCTCTGGCCAAAAACTGCAAAAAGAAAGAAAGAAAGAATACGAGAAAATGCAGCATCAGCTGGATAGCCAAAACTGGAACGTGGACCTCAGGAGAGACACTCTACATGGTAAAGAAATTTAGGAATGGATGATTGAGGACAGGAAGTGTGTCATCACAAACTGGGACCACAGTCACATCTGGCAGAAATGTGGTAAAGGGAATGAGTGAAGAGTGTCTAGAAAAATGGGGCTTAATAAGGAGAAAGTCTGCCATTCTTTATTTTCTAAGCCTCCCAAATGTATTTGGCCTTTAAACATAATGTTGCCCCTCCACCAAAACAGAATGCTTGGGGGAGGCAAGGCTCTAACTCCACTGCTAGATTTCAGAGCTTAATACAGAGTTCTCCTGTTCAGGGCTGGACAGGGATCCTCATTTTCTAGACCTGGATAAGCTCAGAAATCAGTCTCATCACAGACCCCCATCTCTAGGCATAAACAGGCATATTCCACAATGCACTCTTGAACCCAAGCAAGGTCATGAAAAAAATCAGCCTGGGAGTATCTCATTGGGGCAATTCCCAGAATTCCTGGAATAGGGACCCCCCCACACCCTAATGCCTCTCCTGACACAAGGACCACAAGGATTGAAGTCCTTTGCTAATTTTAGGATTATTTTTCTACCTGTAGCCCCTGGCCAATTATGACATGCTCCAGAAATACACTCCCCCAAACCCTTTTCCCACAGAAAAGCAATATATAACCCCCTAGACCCACATGACCCACACGACTGCCTACTGGGGTCCCCCTCCATTGCTGGAGAGTCTGTTCCCTTCTTTCCGTATCCATTTCTTTATCTTTCAATAAACTCTGTCCTTTTGCTTACTTAAGGTTTCATTCTTTGAAGCCTGAGATCAAAGACCTGACACAGAGAGAAATTCTGGCTACAAATTCAAATGCAGCAATGTGGGAAACTACCTCCAGCTCAGCCATCTGAAGAAGGACCAGTAAGGAAAGATGAAAATCAAGTGGACAGATGAGTGTCCTGAAAAGCCAAACAGAGAACTCATTCATGAGGGAAACAAAGACCACCAGAAGGAGTCAGATGGCAAACAGGATCAAGACTTTAGATCTGCACCTGAGCCAAAGAAACTTGAGGGAAATCCAGCCTCCACGTCCGGTTCTACAAGCAAGTCTGCTGTTCTCGCCACTGATGATGAAGATGAGAACGAGGGAGACGACTACCCCAGACAGACCTTGATAGGCTGTGCTTTGGCCCTGTCTCTCTCCACACTGGCACCTTCAAGAACAAGTCAAACCTCTATCCAGACAAGAAAAAATAAAACTCACCAGGTCCTGGAGACCTAAGTTAAAAAAAGAAAAAAGGAAAGAAATGAAATTCTTTTGCATGCTGCTACAGCCTTTAAAGTATTGAAGTAATTGGAGAATCGCCAATGTAGCCAGAGAGAAAGAGACTGCAGTTTTTCATGGCGCCATGCAGTTGGCCGTGTGATTAGTGCCTGGGGTCTCCATTTAGCAGAAACGCAGTGACAGTGATACATGCTTGTGAATCTGGTTTAGCAGTAGGGGAGGTAAATGGAGGACCATGAGGCTTCTACCTTTTAATTCTTGTATCCTGGGTGGCATATACGAATTCTCAAGCACTTTCTGAATGAATTTTCTATCCTTAGAAAGGCAGATTTAGCCTCTCAAGTTGTTTTAGTCTCCAGGAGGTTGCTGGTCTCTCTTATTTAATTGTGAGTTATTGGGGCCAGTCTAGGGGGAATTCCTTCATTTTTTATTCCCTCTCGCCATCTGAGAACGGTAGTTGGGAGTCCATGGGAGCTAAAAAATAGATTGCTCGGAACCAAAATAAATGGGAAAATCATGATTTGAAAAGAAGCTTTGGGGAAGCAATGAATCATTTTCCACCAACTAATAGAAGAAAATGGTGTGACCTCCAATAAACACTTGAATGGTTATTTCCTGGAGCAGGAAGTACTTAGGGGTTGTGACAATTCCCAGTCTCTCATGTGTCCTGGGTACTGCGGATTTGGAAGGCAAAATATATTCAAATGTATGTATTCTGTTGGAAGTGTGCAGCTTTGAAAATTTAGATTCTTGTCACTGCCTTAAGTTCTTGGTACTCTCACCTCCCAATAAGCAGGCTCTATTTCAGTCACATACCTGATCTCTGGGGGATTTTATATCTCAGCCACCAGGACCTGTGGAAGGAAGAATTAGTGCTTTTCTCAAGCAAATTGGTTCCTTGATGTCTTTTGATGTTCACTCCTTCCCTCCATCCATGCCTGCTCCTCCTGCTTTGAACCTTTTTACAGATCAGAATATTCTGGAATTGATAGTCTTAGGTAGCAGTAAAGGTGGATAAGGAAGGACAGGTAAATTGGGAGCCTTTCTTACAACCTTGATTGGGGTTGGTTTGTTTTCTCTTCACTGAAATCCCACACTAGAGCTTAGATTTACAATGTGGTATAGGGGGCTCCTGTTGCTCAGTGGTTAGGGCGCCAGCCACATGCTTTGGGGCTGGTGGTTGGAACCTAGCCTGGGCCTGCTAAACCAAACAACAGCAACAAAAGATTATAATGTGACACAGACTCATATGTATGTGTTGTGTTTTTTAAGCTTCCCTTGAGAGACTAAATAGTAATGGAGAGAACTATTTAACAAGGTCCTGGTGTCTCTTGCAGCACGACAGCTAAACTTGTCTGCTTCTTTCTACGTGCAGCTTTGTAGGGGTCAGCTCAGTAGATGGCATCCTTCTCCATTACAGGTGATACAGTAATACCTGCAGAGAAATGACACGTTGGTCTCTTGTTTGCAAGACTTTTCCCCATCAGTCCCAGGTTAGACCCTGTTCAGCCATGCAGAAGTGTTGGCTACATGTGCTGCAACAGTGGACATAATGAATAATTGACGAAGTGGATGGAAGATGCCTTAAGTGAATTAATTTTAAATAATCAGCATGGATTGGTTAATAGCTAGGCAGTGAGTATTTAAAGAAAGATGCCCAAGGGGCTGTGTGAGGTGGCTCATGCCTGTAATCCTAGCACTCTGGGAGGCCGAGACAGGTAGATTGCCCAAGCTTATGAGTTTGAGACCAGCCTGAGCCAGAGTGAGACCTCATCTCTAAAACTAGCCTGGCATTGTGGCAGGCACCTGTAGTCCCAGCTACTTGGGAGGCAGAGGCAAGAGAATTGCTTGAGCACAAGAGTTTGAGTTTGCTGTGGGCTGTGATGCCATGGTACTGTACCAAGGGCAAGAAAGTGAATCTCTGACTCAATAAATAAAGAAAAAAAATAAGAGAGATACCCAAAGGTGAAAGCCCTTCTCCCCCAAATCCGTTGATAGTAGATAATGAAAAGCTAGGGTTTGGCCTCTTCATATCTACTCTTCTTCCAAAGAGTGAAATCCAAAAAAGCTGGTTTTCCTACCCCCCTACCTTGCCACCACCATTAAAATAGAAACAGGGATTGATTCATGTCCTGCTGCTGAATACATGCAATATTTATCCAAAAATATCTTCTATGACAATTATTTGTAATCTGTAGGCTTAATACCGAGGAGATGTCTTGAGATATAAAATAACATCCTTTGGGTCAGGCATCCTCAGACTGCAGCCCGCGGGCCGCTTGCAGCACGCCTAGGACATTTATCTGGCCCACTGGGTGTTTTTGCCGCCGCTGCCGGTCCTGCTTAGCAGCCGACTGGTCCCGGGGCCTGCAGTCCGGCCCTCCAACGGTCTGAGGGACAGTGAACTGGCCCCCTGTTTAAAAAGTTTGAAGACCCCTGCTTTGGGTTGTGGGTTTTTTGCTTTCTCTAAATAAGTTTGATCTTTAAAGTTCAAAAAAGAAAAATGGAATTATGCTCTAAATGATCTAATGAGAGGTACCAGTCCAGAAAAATCATCTTGACATTGCTAAACTCCCTTGATAAGGCTGTGTATGAATTCCTTGGAATTGCCCGACCTGGCTCCCTTTGGAGAGTAAGGGCAAGTCCCCCTGGGAGAACTGGAGGATCTCTGAAGGGGCAGACCCCTGAATCAGTTTTGATAGGAGACCCTGTGGCTTCCTGATCCTTTGGGAGGCAGCTGTGAATGACAACTAAGTGGGCTGGCGTGACCACTAAAAACCAAACCTGAGCAGACGTCCACGGCTGCAGTAAGCACGGAAAACGTCAGACTAAAGCTTAAGAATCCCGGAAACCTGTGTGGAGCATCATCGCGGCAGGAGGGCAGCATCTCTGCTCTGCTCCTTGGAACCTCTTCCAACAGCGACACCACGTGACAGCGAGAAACAAATGCAGCAGGGAACGAGGCGGTTCCCGCGCGCTGACACCTGAACTTCATGGACCCGCTGGGGCTGCGCGGAGTCCAGGACAATTCCAGAAGTGAAGACGAGCTCAAGGACAGGAGATTGTGCACTTCTTCTAATTGCTCAGGTGGGTGGACAAAAATTATCCAGAAAAATAAAACAGAGATGGCTGTACGTGTACCGTGAGTTTGTGAAAATGTTTTATTAGCTGTCACCACAAGTAGCACAATTATCTAGTTTCCTATTGTCATCATACCAAATTACCACGACGTCAGTGACTCAGGCAACACGAATTTAATATCTTACAATTCAGTAGGCCAGAACTGACGCGGTCTCCCCCGGCTACAACAGAGACGCGGGTGAGGCTCTGTTCCATTTCCTTGCTCATTCAGGTTTTGGCAGAATCCAGCTCCTTGTGGTGTAGACTAAGATCTCCGTGCGTTTCTGGCTGTCGGCTGAGAGCTGTTCCAGGAGTCTAGCGGCCACCCACATTTTTTGGCGCGTGGCTCCCATCATCCCTCTTCAAAGTCAGCAATGGTGCATGAAATGAAATCCTCCTCACATAGACCTTTCTGACCTCTTAGCTCCCCCACCCTGTCCATGTTTGAAGATTAATGTGATTATTCTCCCAGCTAAACCAGGATAATTTCTCCATCTCAAGGTTCTCAACCTTGATCACACCTTCAAAGTCCCTTTTGTCATGTCATGTAATATTCACCAGGGATTTGGATGCAGACATTTGGAGGGGCCCATTACTCTGCCTACCATAGATATTTCAAGGGTTTTTAAATCTTTAAATACAGTCCTTAAAAAAAAAACTCCAATTAACACATTTTTAAAAAGGATTTATGCAGATATCATACTTTCAAAGAGAAGAGGAAATGTTTTATATTTTTATTCTTTATTTTTAAAAATATAGTCTTCGTTGGAGAGGAGGTGGAAGAACGGGACCCCTTGCACGATGTTGGTGGGAATGTAAATGAGTAGCCGTTATGGAAAACAGTCTGGAGGCTTCTCAAGAAATTAAAAATAGGACTACCACGTGATCCAACAATCCCACTACTGGGTGTATATCCAAAGAATATGAAATCAGTGTGTGTAAGAGACATCCGCACTGTCATGTTCATTGCAGCATTTTTCACAATAGCCAAGATACAGAAACAACCCACGTGTCCATAAAAGAGTGGGTGAAGCAAGTGTGGTACTGTGCCCAAGGGGGTAGGTACCGTTCAGCCTTTAAAAAGAAGGAAATCCTGCCATTTTGGACATCATGGATGGTAAGTGAAATAAGCCAAGCACAGAAAGACAAAGACCACATGATCTCACTTAGTAGATGTGGAATCTTAAACTGCCAGACTCATGCAAGTAGATGGTGGTTATCAGGGGTAGGGGCTTGGGGAGATGTTGATCAGCGGATACAAGGTTCCACTTAAGAGCAGTAAGTTCAAGAGATCTATTGTACAACATGGTGACTATCGCTAATAATGTAGTGGGTGTTAATAATGTAGTGTTTTCTTGAAAATTATTGAGAGTAGAATTTAAGGGGTCTCAACACAAAGAAGTGAGGTAATCCACGATGTATATGTATTTCAAAAAGACGTGTTGTACGTGCTACATAAAGACAAGTTTTTGTCAGTTAAAAAATTTCAAAGACATGAGAGAAGTTAAATATATATACAGGGTGTTCCAAAAGTCACTGTACCTAGGGATAATGGGAAACTGTAGCTAAACATACCTTTATTATATATTCCCTGTGTTGGCACTTTATTTGCCTCTATGCACGACAAACTTTGGGGACAGCTTGTGTAAGTTGTTATAATACCCTGGCTTTCCTACCAGAAAAAAAGCCCAACTGTATCCTTGAGAATAGCACTTACCCAATCATTGCTAACATTTATTTCAGTGTGGCTTCTCAACTAGCCCGATTTCAATCAACTCCTGAAGTAGTTTGCAAAAGCTTGTATGTATGCTTATTTTTATCAGGGTGAAGGTCCAGAGCTGGATCAGTTACTCAAAGTACTCAGTAAAAGACCCTCTCCTGGGGGGCCTATGAAAGTACTTATTTGCAAATAAATTTTGCTTCCAGGCAGGACAAATGTTTATGCTACCACGTTTATGCCTCTTGTTCCTTACGGCTGGGTGGTGTCGTAGAAAGAGCATAGGCTTTGGGTCTCCCAAGTTTGACCGCAACTAAAACTGGCAAAATGGTGGTGGCAGTTATCAAAATAAGAAATAGTGAAGGATAGCAAGTTTGGCAGAGAGCCACCAAGATGAGAGTAATCAGGACGTGCTGAATTCGATGAACCTTCAAGATACCCACAACATCAAGGGGGGAGGTCATTTGAGCTGAGGGACCCCGAAAAAAGAAAAAGAAAAATGTCAATAAAGTGCTAACTCAAAATGAAAAATAGCTCTATTTTTCACACTAGCCAAAGATGTTTGCCCGTGCCTGCATGTATCTCGAAAGCATTACGCTGAGAGCTGCCAAGCACCAGACCCCATCGGCGTGGAGGGGGAAGGAGGCTGACGACGCGCTCACAAGGGAACTTTCCTGCTGATGGAAATGTTCTCTATCTTGGATACATGGCGATTTGTCAAGACGGGAACAGTACGTTTTAAAACAGATGAATTTTATTGAATGTAAATTATACCTAACAGCTTAAAAAATATGTAAGTCTACATGCATACTGGGTTTTAATATGGATGGGAAGGGATGGGATGCAAAGAAGAGAAAGCCAGGAAAAAAAGTAAAACTACTCTATTTAAAAATAGTACATATGATCCCATTTATGCATTTATGAAAATTCTATGTGTATAAAAAAACCTTTGCCAGCTCTCCAGTACTGCAGTATTCCAATCCAATACTTACATGCTTGCCATGTTCAAATTCAGGGGCTGAGCAGAAGATGGAAGCCAGATGCTAATGTTTTATGGAAGAGTGGAGGAGGGGAAAGTGGGACAGTGATTTAGCAAACTAACCAATTCTTGCTTAAACTGCGTAGTTAACCTTCAGAGCAGCAATGAAGGATAGGCATGTCTACTGCAACCAGTCTCAGTATTTTCAAAACGGTTGAGTCCCAACATGTTCATTTCAGCTGGTCGTGTTTCTGGGGGAAATTCATATTCAATAGCCACAGCTCCTGAGGCACAGGGTAACATTAGTCCTTCTGGAAGCAGCCAATTTTGACATGGGATGATTGTGCCTTAAAGACAACCCATATGAGCAAACAAGCCACCAGTCCTGTGTTTACAGGTTCCAACTTTGACACAAATCAGTCAGGGTTTCCTGTGAGTATACAATTGTTCACACTAAAGCAGCCATAATGTTGTCCAACTTGTTTTATGGGTTGTCCTAAATGCACAGGATGTAGCACAAAACAAGCACTAAATTAGCAATAGCTACATTCTCTTTCTTTGCCTAGAATGGACTCTGGAACATTCTATACAACCCCAAAGTAGTTGCTGGATAGACAAATGAATAGGCTTAAGTGGATGAATGAATAAACCTATGAACAAATAGTCAGTTGCAATGAATTCTTTTTCCTGAGCTCAAATATCATCTCCTTTGGGAAGCCACCTCCATTCCAAACCACATGCACATTTTTCTCACTTCCTAGTTTTAGGGCCAGTCTGTTTGAATCTTGGCTCTGGTTTGTACCTTTGGGCAATTTACCCAAAACTCCTTACTCAGCTAACTCAACTGTAAAATGATGTTTAAAGTTTCAATAGGAACTAAAAGAGTTAATACAAAAATATCTTTGACTTGCGGAGTAAGCCTCTTACAAATATTAGTAATTGTTAAAATATCGCAAACTACCTTTTACAAATTACTTACTTGTGTAGCCACTGACCGTTAAGTTCTATGAAAGCAAGAACTTAACCCGTATTTTGTTTTCTGCCTAAAACTGTGCCCTGCAATCAGGCATTCAATAAATAATTGAATGAATACCTACCCACCCCCAAACAATAAAAGTGCCACAATTTCTTACACACACATATATGTATCTTCAAAATCAAGTCCAGAACCTTGTATACAGTAGGTGTTCAACAGATGTTTGTTGACTGACAGAATGAATGGAGATAATCAGACAAAGTGACTCAGAAAACTGACAGTACTAGATCACGGAGGCAAAAAGATTTAGCAATATTCCAGTTTATAAACTTTTTATTTAAAAAATAAAATTATAAACAAAATACAGAAAAATATTGACACCTGTATGTAACAAGAAAATGATTTTTAATCTTGAGGGCAGTTTTGTTGTCCTGGGAGAACAAAATCATGAGTTTTATAAAGAAACCGTACTGTGCCGGAGGAAGATAGTATGGAAGGTTCATTTACAATGGGCGTTTGGCATGGACAGAAAGAGCATTTCCATGTAGACATTCGACATTTTGCAGCATATTTACATTCAAGTGACAGTTTCAAATTCTATGCCAAATACAGTCTCTAAGTCACCATCAGAAATCCCTAAGATTACTAAAATTCTGTTTACTTAGTAGTGTAATTTTATGAAAAAATAATTTTTTGTTCCTACTAGATCAATTGTATTTTTACTATTTCAGCACAGTTCACTGACATTTTCTTTCCAGTTGAAGCCAACCCTCTTCTAGACAAATTCAATACTAACTCAAATTAGCCAGTTTAATTTTTTTCCTCCCTCCTTAGAGATATTAAAACTTTCAATCAATGGACACTGGCTATGATAAATCACTTTTTCTCTTATGTACTAGCATGTAATATGCATAAGAGCTGCAACTTCTTTTCAAATGACGGCTGAAGCACTTTTCCCTTCCAGTTGTTACTGAATTCCCCATCAAAATAAAACACATTAAGAAACCCACACAGTAATTTTCTAAAAATGTTTCTCCATTTTCCCTATACGTTTCTCAAATCAGGCTGCTTACTAATTAACAACTTGTGAATTTCCTGCTTAGTTTTTATAAATTAAGCTAGGGTAGCTATCCTACTTTCCTGATAATCTTCCCATTTCATCTTTTAAATTACGATTTTATTAAAATCAACATAAATTATAAATAGCTTCCATCTTTGCTATAGTTCTCTTAGATATTTATCTCAACTTACTGAAGGGTTAAGATTCCAAGGGTCTGTCTCTCTGGATGAGGCAAACCAAGTGTCAAGATTAGAGGATTCTCAGGCCTCCAAGAGACTCCAGACAAATCAAATCTACTCGATTCTTAATTATCTTAAATTAAGTTCAATGTTAAGTCTACAAAGGTAATTAATGACAAAACAATGAAAACAGATGAATTTCGTTTGGTGGAGCTCTTTCTTTCTAATGGTCTTCAGGTTGTAACTTCTCCTTCAGTACAGGATGGCTGCAAGTTGGCAGCAGGCTGCTGAGTTGATACCACTTCTAAGTCAGATTCACGGACAAAGACCACTGCATCACCACTTACGTTTATAAGACACTGTGCCTATAAGAACAACAAACAGGCCCAGTTCAGTCACACTCAACAACATGCTCTTCTTTACACAAGGGAGAGTGTTGGCTGTATAGCCCCCAAAGCCCCAAAAGCACTTATAACATGAGGATAAAGACAGACAACCCAAAAGAGAAAACAAGAAAAGAGTAAGAGGCAGCTCGTGGAAAAGGAAACTCAAAAAGCCTATCTGAAAAAAGTATTTTTATATGTTCATATGAAAAAATATTCAAGCCCACTATCAGAGATATACAAATTAAAATGGCAATGAGAAATCATTTCATGTATATTGGGGACAAAAATGTTAAGAGCTGGATATTACCCAGTGTTAGCAAAAACATGGGACAAGAGCACGCACTTAACACTGCTGGGGAACCCACTTTGGAAAGCAATCTGAAATATCCCCTAAAGCAGAAGAACACGCTCTGTAATCCACCACCGATTACACACACACAATGCCAAAAAAATGTGAACACGTTTTAAAGGAAAAAACTGTATTAAAATTGTAATAGCCAATATATACTGATAAAAAAAGATAACTATGAGGCCACACTGGAGCAGCTCTTCTAATAGCAGAAGTCCAAAGTGACTCGAGTATGACAATTTTAACAGTGTCTTTTCCTTTCTGACAGTGTGTGCACATATTCCCCAGAGAATCTTGGACATGTGCATACGAGGATTAATACGGACTGATCACTGCAGCGTGTTTACAACAGCAAAATACTGGCAACGACGAGACTATCCATCAAAAGGGAAATGAAAACAAATTGTGCAATATTCATGCCTGAAATACTACACGGAAATAAAAATAAATGACCTAATGCTCTATCAATAAGGAAAAATCTCCTACGTGTCATGATAAATTAATAAAAACAATCTGCAAAAAGATATGCAAAATATGAAACCGTTTATGTAATTATATAAATTTTAAAGGTTTGCAAACTAATCTCAATGGAGAACTTTGCCAGGATCTATGCAAAGTACTGCTCTGACCTACAAGTCTGTTTCAAAGAATTTTACCTACAAATCTACTGGTGCTAATTGGCTATGTCTCACCACTTTGTTTTTGTAGCACAAATATTGACTGGAAATAAACTAAATATCCATCCGTGGGGAACTAGTTGAAGAAGTTCTGACTGATCCATAACATCGAGTGTTACACGGTTGTAATAAACAATGAGGATAATCTTAACACCCTGAAATGAAACAACTGCCAAGAAAAACTAAAACTAAGTGAAAGAGTAATTTGAGGAACAGCGGGTACAATTATACTATCGCTTCTGTTAAAAGGGGGGATAAAAGAATGTATGTGTATTTTCTTATATATATCTAAAATCTGTGTTACATACTCTGGAGTGTTACATTTCTAGAAGTTATGTTAAAAAAATGAATAATTTTAGTTGCATGTGGGGGAGAAAACTGATTGGCTGGGACACAGGATAGGGACAGAGTTTTCCATTTACACTCCTTGAATTCTGAACCATGTACTACTTATTAAAAACATTTTAAATATAAAGTAAAACTATAATTACTTATATAAAGGCATGCATAGGAATGATAACAAAATAGGACAGTTCACTCAGTGGGGAGAAAACAGGTCCACAGGGGCTTCCACTGTATTTCCAATATTTATTTCTTAAGCTGAGTGTTAGGGATAAGAGTGTTTATTAAGCAATTCTCTATACATGTTTTCTGTATATGCAAGATCGCAAATAAAAGTGGGGGAGAAGCTAAAGGACGTACAGCACAGCACCTGCTAGAGGAACCCGTCCGTGCTGATCAGTCACTGGGCACACAGAGAGGGGACCGGTGGTGGAAAGGCCCATAGCATTGGGAACCAAAGCAATCTAGGTATAGCCTAGCTTTTCTATTTATAGCCTCATACCAAGCACTTTAGTTCTCTAAGCCTCAGTTTTTCACCTACAAAACAGAGTTAACAGCAACACAAAGATCTGGAAGTGAAAACAAGGCGCGGGGCATGTGGAAAATGAAACAAATACACAAAGAACAGGGAATCTGTTAGGAGTGTCAGGAAGCAAGACAGGAGTCTGAAAAGGCAGGGTGACCCTCCACCTGAAATTGTGGAACATCTTGTGTGACAGATTAAGAAGCATGACTTTTACCCGGTAAGAAGTCATTAAAGACTTTTAAGCATTTAAAGGCAGTAAGAGCTTTTACAGTACTTACCACCAGGCACTAAGCACATTACGTATTTTAACCCTAATTCCCAGTTTTTATCCCAAATGTTACATATGAGGAAACTGAGGCACAAAAATAAGTTCTGTTCTGGATAAACTGATTTTGAGGCACTTGTCAAGGAGCTGATTAGGTTAACTAGTGACCAAATCATATAAATCTAATACCAGGAAAAAATCCGAAACTACAAATCTCAATCTCAAATATGAAATAATGGAACAAAAAAGAGTCTTTTAAACAGAACTGGAAAAAAATCATATTATGTTAATAAAATTATTACAAAGATGTGTCCAGTTGAATAGGTAAATGTCAAGATCTACCAGATGCATTCTCTGGTACCAGATTATATCAAACTGTTTACAGCAAATAATCTGATTAGGATGCACTTTGTCTGGTTTCTACTCTAAATCGACTTTTAAATTATCTGTTGAGGTAGTTCTCAGCATCTCCTGGTTTTCCTACTAATGAAGCACAATATGCCCCTGAGTAACAAAAATATCCATTAGAAAAGGATTTAGTAAATAAAATGTCCTTCTGATGAAATTTATTAAACCTAATGACTCCAAAATAAAGCTTAAACTAGCCAGGTGTAGGGGCATGTGCCTGCAGTCCCAGCAACTCAAGAGGCTGGAGTAGGAGGATCACTTGAGCCCAGAAGTCGGAGTCTAGTCTGGGCAACTTAGGGAGACCTCCATCTCGTAAAAATAAATACATTAAGCTAAAACTATTTTGAATTTCCATAATATCTTTTCAAATTGCTTACATTTTTATAACAGCATCTCACTTTCACAATAAGATCATTTTATCGATGAAAAAACAGTACTAAGAATTTAAATGATTTGTCTTCAGTTACAACTACCTAGATATAAAGCTGGGAGCAAAACACATACATACACACACCTACTCCTTCTTACCCCTGCGCAAATGATGAATAGTAGCTCGTCCTTGAGATGAAAACTGAATCTAAGCTGTACATGAGCATGGTTATGGATGAATTCATTATATTATGTTTTAATCATCTGGAATCAAACACCTATGAAGAGATAATCTGTTCTGGAGGAGGCTGGGGGTGAAGAGGCCATGAAAGACATTCTCGGGGTTCCCCCAGAGATCTGCACCTGCGTCTCACCTGGTTTTTGTTTGGATTCTCCATGAAGACGCACTGCTTCATGATGTAGGAGACCACAGCATTCCCTCCTAGCGCAGCCACGTGTGCTCTCACCATTGCAAACACTTCAGCAATGAAAGCATGGAGAAAGCCACTGACGCCTCCTTCCTAAACAGCAAGGCACAAGAAAACGGGACTGAATGTTTATGTAGGCAAGGACATATACAAAACGTCAAAGAATACATTATACATTAAAACATCCCAGATTATCTCAACATGACCATCATAGTTTAAATTTCCTTTATAATGGCGATTTACTGCATGAACAAATACAACAATCTTTACCCAACATGTCTGGACAGGGATTTACTATACTTTACGGGATGATGAAACTGGAGCTCCGAGAAATTTTAACTTGCCTGTGACTAGGAATGCTCACACAACTAGTACGTAAATGGCAGAGCAAGAATTCAAATTGTGCCTCCATTCTCAACATCTCTGTCAGATCGTGCTCATCGCTGCTACAATAAATTGATGATAAAAGTGAACAAAACCTCCCTGCTATCCATAAATCTCACTCTGCACCATCATCATGCTTGCCTTTTTTTTTTTTCAGTTTCTCATATGTACAAGTGCTTTTCCTGCCGCAGGGTCATTGTACATGTTGTTCTTAAAGACATCTCACCCAATTTTCAAAAAGGACAACTCTTACTAAATCCTGTAGGTCCTGACTTATACAAAACCTCTGCAGAGATACTCTCCCTAACCGTCAAATCTTAATTAGTCCCCCAGTTATATTCTGATGACTGCTGTCTGGTTTCTTAATAGTACTTCCTCTTACTAGTACTGTGTTTCCCTGAACATAAGACCTACCCAAAAAATAAGCCCTAGCAGGATTTCTATGCATTTGTTAAATATAAGCCCTATCCCAATAATAAGACCTAGTGATGGGCGTGGCTATGCAGCTATCTGGAGATGATGAAGACATCCTCATAAAATAAGCCCTAGTATGTCTTCTTGAGAAAAAATAAAGATAAGACAGTGTCTTATTTTCGGGGAAACACGGTAGTTATCCTGGTAAGTACATACTAATTATGTGATTATTTGTTTAATGTCCACCATGCTCCAACTCCACTAGGCCATAACTCCATCAGGTCAGGGACTGCATCTGTTTTGCACACAACTATCCATTAACACCGAGTTCAAGAGATGCACATAAATATTCCACATATAATTGTTAGAGAATAAAATCTAGTAGTTCAGAGAATTTTTCCATGTTCAAAACAAGCAAAACAGAAACCAAAGACTAGTCAATAGCTTAATGTGTTTATGTATACAACCTAAGTTTCTACAAATTCTATTGGAGGTTATTTATAGCCTAGGACAGAGGTTCTCAACCTATAGGTTGCAACCCTTTGGGGGTTGAATGACCCTTCACAGGGGTTGCCTAAGACCATCCTGCATATCAGACATTTACATTACAATTCATAACAGTAGCAAAACTACAGTTATGAAGTAGCAACGAAAATCATTTTATGGTTGGGGGTCACAACATGACGAACTATATTAAAGGGTCGTGACATTAGGAAGGTTGAGAACCAATGGTCAAGGAGAAAATTTCCAGCTTTAAACTGTCATTTATAGGGAAACTGAATACAATGTGAGAAAAGCATTTAGACTGCATCTTTCTGAAATGCCAGAGGCTCCTATACATAATCTTGTAAAAGTGTCTCTTTTTGTCATCAAAGAACTAAGAGAATTGTTCCGGCCCGCCTGCAACTTTATCACAAATAAGTCCATTTTTCTCTTTTATCAGTTTCTTCCTCCCTATTAAATCATAAGCTTCAGCGCGTTACTTTATAAAATATTAAGAGACCGTAAGAAAATCACTCATCAGACAATGAATCCATTTGGAATCTGTGCCATACAGTTAATAGTACAAATCACTGTTAAAGGGAAATCTACTGTGAAGCAATACTTTGAGGTATAGGAGCTTATGCAGTAGAGAAAACTTAGGAAATAAAATTCAGTGGTTTCAAAAGAGAACAATAATCATGTGATACCAAGAGAACTATAAAAAGTAATCCACACCTGAGGCCACCTTCTCCCACTGAGACTTCTTTGTCAAACTTAAATCACCTTAGAAGTTATCTATTTTAATTCTCTATTGAAAGGTTGGAGAATATCTTGACAGTTTATTCTCCAGATCAACATAATTAGAGTATGAATTAAAAAAACTAATTGGTCTTAAAGGAAACATCGAATTTATTAATCTGTCAGAAGGCATTCATTCACTTATACAACAATGAATTGTGTTTACTTTGTAGCAGGCAGTGTGCCTGGGTGTGGAGCCACTGAGTGTGATATGAGAGACAGTAAGCACCCTGCGATTTCTAAGAAAGCACAGAAGCACTGCTGGCCACAATGGGGGAAAAGGCACAGTTACTGCATCTTTATAATGAATATCCTTTTAAAAATATATACTGCTAAAGCAAAATCTGAAGAGATTACCACATTTCATACCTCAGTAATTTTAAAATTCCCCCATTCACAAGATTAATCTGCGCAGCAGCCGTAGTCCATGGATACGGTATAAATATTAAATATAATTTTCTTTTTCTTAAGTATAAATTTCCGTGTTACAAAAGAAATAATGGGCTGACTAATTCTGAACTGTAAGCACATCAAGTAAAATATTATAACTTCTGTCATTTAAAAAACAAATTAAAGTTTAATGATGCCCAGTGTGGGGTAAAGAAATGGCACTCTCTCATACTGCTGGAGAGAGTGAAAAATAAGCAGCCTCACTCCTTTTTCAGAGGAACTAAATTATATATGATATCTCCATAGACATATTACTCATACTATGGTTTCCTACTATTTCTAAATGTGACCCCTTAAAACTTGCTATTTAAGGCTCGGCACCTATGGCTCAAGTGGCTAAGGCACCAGCCACTTACACCTAAGGTGGCGGGTTCGAATCCCCAGCCCGGGCCTGCCAAACAACAATGATGGCTGCAACCAAAAAATGGCCGGCGTCGTGGCGGGCGCCTGTAGTCCCAGCTACTTGGGAGGCGGAGGCAGGAGACTCACTTGAGCCCAAGAGTTGGAGGTTGCTATGAGCTGTGATGCCATGGCCCTCTACCCAGGGGGACAGCTTGAGGCTCCGTCTCAAAACAAAAAACAACAAAAAAAAAAACTTGCTATTTAAATACATCTCAGGGAAAACAACTACTAAGAAAAGGAAACTGTACTTTCAGGATTATTTTAAACTCCTTATCAAACATAAATATTTATTTGTTTTATTTACTCTGCCATGGCGATCTAGGATTTTTCTCTTTTTTGGGGACAGTCTTATTTTGTCACCCTCGGTAGAGTGCTGTAGTGTCATAGCTCACAAGCAACCTCAAACTCATGGGTTCAAGTAATTTTCTTGCCTCAGCCTACCAAGTAGCTGAGAGTATAGGTACCTGCCACAACGGCTATTTTTAGAGACGAGGTCTAGCTCTGGCTCAGGTTGGTTTTGAACCTGTGAGCTTGGCCTCCCAGAGTGCTAGGATTACAGACGTGAGCCACCACATCCGGCCTTCTAACCATAGTTTTAAACATAGCACAACTCTTGTGATAATACTAGATATTATATGAAGTATAACCTAGGATCAATTTTGATTAAAATATCAATAAATGTAATATAAACATAGTGTAGATTAAAGTTATTTTGGCAAAAAAATAATTTGAAACTTATTTGGTTTTGTTACTAAATCTTCGCTCAGAGAATATGCAAAAAAGCAATGAAATAATCTCTATAAAATTACCTCACGGAGAGAAGTGGTTTCCCGAATAAAAAACATGTTGATAATCCCAAGATATTTTGTTATTTTTGCTCCAGGAATGAAAGAAAGAGGTGTCATCTTAACAACTCCCACTGTGGCACTGGCACAAGGTGGGGCAGAGCGATTCCGGAAATTGCCTTCACCCATCGGACTTGCTTTTTCAACTGTCACAGCTAAAATTGGAGAGAAAGGAGACAACGCTCAGAGCAGATGCTGGTAACTTGATTATTCCCTAAGGTTTCCAAATAAGTGGTGACAACATTCAGCTGTCTGTGAGGCTAAGCCATGGAATGAGAGAAAAGAAATTATCATGCACTGCATGCAATTACAAAAGGGAGGGAAAGAAAAATACAAGAGGAGGTGCTGGAATGGAATTCGTTTGGGAGAAAATGGCATTCCTGCAAAAGAAAATGTTGATGCGGTACAGCTACACACACACAATGATTGGTTATAAAGTGAAGGAAAAGAAAAAGCGGCAGAGCATTAAAATTATCTGCTGTAGGAACAAATTATTACAAAGAGAGTGTGAAAGTTGTTGGATTTCCCAGGACAGTGTTCCATCTTATTCGGACAACTTCATCATTGTCAACTTGTACATAAACCTTATGTTACCTACTTGTGATAGATTTCCTTTCCAAGCATTTTTGATTTAAAAAAAAAACAAAAACCTACTTTTAAAAACCTAACAAATGACCTTGGCTATCTAAGTAACAAATAATAGCTACCACTTAATGAATAAGTACCATAAGCCAGACATATATATACTAATACATATTTATACATATTTCTAATCCTTGCAACCAGCAACATAGGTTATTATCATGCCCATTTTGTGCATGAGGAAAATGAGTCTTACAGAGGGGTTAAATACAGTTAATAACAGAGGTTATTATCATGCCCATTTTGTGCATGAGGAAAATGAGTCTTACAGAGGAGCCCAAGGTCACACAGCTATTAAAATGTCACTTCTAGGATTTAAAACCAGATCCGGCTGGTTCCATATCCCAAGTTCATTCCTCTAAAATTTCCTTTTTAATGTACTAATATACTATAAACTCTTTTATTCAAATATATTTACCTCAAAATCTATCAAAACACATGGGGCATAGATAAAGAACATAAGTACTGATCTGATCCTAGCTGTACAAGTTAACTACATTCTCTCCAGAAATCCTTTTTTCATTAGCCCTCTGGATACCACACTGAGCTAAGTGATAGATGCCATACGCTGAGCAGTACCTTGGGTCCTGGAAGAATGTCTCTTCAATAAGAGAGCTGGTGATTTCCTTCCATCTAGAAGGATATAATATCTATTTATATACTTTTACGAATACCTTTACAAAAAGTAAAATTTAAAAAACACAATTCTATAGTTAAAACTAATTAAAATCCAAAGGCCTTTCAGTAACTTTTCCTAAATGACCATCAGAGTCTGCAGCTTTCACACTCCAACACGTGATGGATTGGCAATGTTATTACTGGGTAGTGGGGTCTAGCCTTCACCACTGGGAAATCAGAGATACGCTTCTCAGATCATCATAATGGGGTAGAAACATCCGCCTACTTGTCTTAATTGATCCACGCCTTATGGTCTGAGCTTTCAGTTTAATGAGCTCTATCCAGCTGCTGCATCTGTCTGCAAAGGAACTGTAATCAACTGACGTTGCTGAAAACACAGACAGAAAACAAAAGAAAAAACAAGGAAAAAATATGGATGATGTCTCTTACTCGTCTTAACACTCCTTCCGATGATGTAACTTAACTGTAACTTAGAAAAGCATGGTCCTTTTCAAGTCAGATGAGAGACAGTAAAGAGTCAAGCTTTAGAGACACTGATTTGTCCAAAACCAAGTTCTCAGAGAGCTGGCTGAGCGTTTCTGATGATGTCATGGTAAGTGGTCTCTTAGGGAGAGCAAAAGTGGGGTCAAATTTAAGTATCAACAAAAGGACCACAAACTGTGCTTTCAATGACTTTATTTCCCATTCTTGTACATTTATAATATTTCAATTATATCTATTCCCTTCCCTATTTTTATCCTAAAATCAAAAAACAAAAATGAGAATCAAATGTTAAAAAAATACATGAAAAAAATCACTAATTGACTTATTTGTTATTAAAATACCTTCTTTCTACCATTAGTAACAGGAAAACCAAAGAGTCATTTTTGTTAATATCTCCTTTCCACGTCTGATTTTTTGGCAACAAAGCCTCTGACAATATGAAAGTCGGGGCAAGTGTGGCCTAACAAGTTCCCCTTTTAAGAAGAATAACTTTTACTGCTACTAAGTTAAAAAGAAAATGTTAAAGAGGTAAAATTTTACTTTTAGAAAATGGTAAACTATTAAAATGCTAAATACTTAAAATATTAGTTTAATTAATGTTTTTGTAAAACAACATATTGTACCTATAATAAAGCCACGTTTTGGTGTCTATTCCACTATCCAGTGCATTTGTTTGCGTTCTGTAATTTTATGCATCACCGAACTAGAATTTCACACCTTTGGTGACTATTTGCTTAATTAGACAAACTCACCTCTCTGTGCGGCTGGTATACCTGAGTTAGAACTTGCACTCTCCAGGTGTTCTAATAAGACAATATGAACAACATTAGCTTGGATGCTGAGTACAAGCCAGCATCTCTTCTTTGTTGGTTGTTAGTGCCTTCTATAAGCCAGAATAGGAGGAACTCTTTATGGCTTCGTTGTCAAAGCAAACCAAACAGAAGTATTTAGCTTTAAAATGCAATTTCCATTGATTGATGAAAACTAGCTGAGTTCATAAATACCATGCCACGGAAGACTATTTGCTTACTGTAACACAAAAAGAGTTTCAGAAACTTTATAGTCACAAGAAAATGAAAACACAGTAACAAATATTAGTAGGATGAAAGCAGGATGTGAGAAGACCAGGCAGAGAAAGAGTCACTGTGTTAGGAAGAATACCTTTAATGAAACATGGAAGTGAAATGTTTTGGGACGGGGGGTTGGGGTGGGGGTGGTGGTAAAAGCCAGTAAGAATAAAGACATTACAGACAAGGTAATGATTGATGCTTCACAGATCAACACAAGCTGCTTCCTAGTCTTAACCCTCCTGCTCATCACCAAAAATCTTTGTTCACAGATTCCACTATCAACAGCTCCCTCTAGTGGTACCAAGATTTCATGGAACTAAAAAGTGACTAATCCCCACAGAAATAACAAAGAATCCCAAACTAAGCTCAATTTCCAATAACCTCATGAGAGCAGCATCCTGAATTTTCTCTAATGTTTTTATGTTTATTACAGATATTTTAAAAAGGTATTTTACAAATTTAAACAGCACTATAAAGACCTTCATAATCTATTAAATAGTCATGAACATAATGATGTTCACGTTCTACTCACACTGACATTATTTGAAATTTTGTTTCAAATAATTTTGTAACTGAAAAAATAGCGCTGACAATTTAGAAATAACTCATGGAAAAACACTGAGAATAACTCAGGTCAGTTAAAAAATTATAGACTAAGTAAACACGAGAGCTGTCTAGAAAATATCCAGCCATATATGTCACTATTTTTCACATTACATGACTGGATACTTTCTGGACATCCCTCATTATTTGATTGTGTCTCCGCTGTGTTGACTGTTTTGGTAAAATTCAGAAATTCATAAAAGTTAAGCTTTTCATTATTTGTACATAATGTTTCTGCTTATTGGGGCAATGGAAGCATCTTCCTCCACTCCCTGAGATTTTCCTGAAACAAGTGACTGCTAGCTAATTCTGGGAAGTGGACAATGGCCGACATTCCTGAAAGCTGATAAATAAAAGAGATCACAAGGTGGGGTCCATAAAGTGCCCGTGAAAATAGTATGCTGTAGGTATGCCCTGGCCATTACACCCACAGATTGTAGGTCTAGATAGGAAGAGTTTTCCTGTTCCAAGATCCTCAGGGGTTTGGAAGTCCAGGAGATAGACTCTACAGAAAGAAGACCAGAACAAACCTGATATTCTAAGGCTTACCAGATTAGGGACAGCTCAGTTGAGAACAGAAACAGATTCAACGCAGAGGGACAGCAGTTGGCCTACCCCAGGCTCTCATGTGTCTTTTGCAATACAGATTTTGTGGGTGTGGAGTTATAGAAAGGATAGTTGGCATTAAGAATTCTGTGAAATTTTTTTAAATGCAGGGAAGGAGGAATAGCTAAAAATTTTCTGAAAATCACTAAAATGATATTCTCTTTTGTACCTTGATATTATCTGGATAATACAGAATTCCCTATGTGATTTCGACAGCAAATGTAAATGGAAAGAGATTCTGTAAACTTAAGCTATACCAAGTGGGAAAAAAAAACAAGGTATACAAAGATGTGAAAAATATTTATACTTTTTAAAAAATGATGAACAGGGTATTTTTGCAAAGATAATAAGCTATTAAAAGTACCTGCCTCTCTGCACTTGAATTAAAATCTGAAAGTACAAAGTTTTTGGAGATATTCTTCAGGGACAGGTGGAAAGAGAAGATTTTTCATCATACTTAAGAAAAACAGGTTCCTCTTCTAACATCCTTGTATGATCTTACTTTTTCCCTCAGAGAAAAGGCCCAAGAAGTCTAAAAGGTCCTCTAACCCTGGTGACAGATGAACACACGGGCACCTAAACAGGCTTGAATACCTCGAATGTCTGCTGACCTTAGACCTTCATTCCCTCGGCTTCTCCTGACTACAGCCTGGCTTTCAGGTAACAAATGGGCTTTTCAAAAGAGAAGGCACTACGAAATAAGCAGCCCAGCTCACTGACAAACTGCTAATTCTAGTTGTAAAGAACTAAACATACATACATGTGATCTCTAGGCCAGTAGGAAATAAAGGACGACAGATTTCATTATTCAAGGGTAGACATCACATTGAAAGTTTTTCAGGCTTTACTGAGGCTCAGCTGTGTGCCATTTGTATATCTATGTGGAAGGTTTAATAGAAACACACACTTGTGAAGTTAAATGCCTAGCTGTGAAGAGAGTGAGTCTTGGTCAAGCTATGTAGTTTATTTCTCTTAAAATTTGCTTCCCCATCTAATGCAAGAAAGAGATTAATTTTTTAATAACCTTGCTACCCCCAAATAAATGATCCTAGAAACTTAGCAAAGCAAACAGGAGGATGGCTTTATTATTTTTTAGAGCACTCTAGCAATATCTACCAAGCTTTGTGTCCAGCAATATGGGGAAGGAAAGGGTAACCCAGGTTAAAAGCAGCTTAGTGGAAGGAAGTCTACTGGTGACAAAAAGGAGGACTATTTCTCCTTCAATCATACATTCTCCAATTCAGGCGTCCTCAAACTATAGGCCACATGTGGCCCACCAAGGACATTTATTCAGCCCGCCAGATGTTTTTGTTGCCACTGCCTGTCCTACTTAATAGCCAACTGGTCCCGGGGCCCGCAGTCTGGCTCTCCAACGGTCTGAGGGACAATGAACTGGCCCCCTGTTTAAAAAGTTTGAGGACCCCTGCTCCAATGCTTCTAAAGTTTGAGAGTTTTCCATTCTCCTAAATAATACAAAGGTATTGGTTAACTGTTCTTATATCTTGATGTATGTCCCTCCACAACTCATGCTGAAATTTAACTGCCATTGTAACCATACTTGAAAAGGTGATTAAGATAAAGGGCTCCATCCCCACAAACGGGATTGGTGTTATTATAAAAGGATAAGTTCAGCCCCCCTTGCTCTCTTTTTGGCCGCCTGTCATGTGATGACACAGCAAGAATACCCTCATCAAATGCCAGTGCCTTGACACTGGACTTCCCAGCCTACACAACTATGAGCCAGTGCATTTCTGGTCTCACATATTCTATCATGGCAGCATGAAACAGACTAAAACAGCAATACTGATCACTACCTCTCCTAACTATTCACTCTGTACCATTAGAATTTACAGACTGTCTTCAATCTGGATAATAAAAAAAATATTTGAGACAATCTTTTTGGACATCATGAAAAAGGTATTAAAACTGAAAAAATTCCTAAGAATTTGGAGAAAGTCCTTTGGCAGATTAAAACATATGCAATCTGGAGTCTTTTTAAAATTTGTTTTATCCCCCAATTTAAACATTCCCAGTTTTAATTTATTATGGTCAAAACTGGATTTTACGTTCCTTTAGGAATTTCCATCAATCAGTAATGCACTGGATAGTTATGCCACATAAGTTTGAAATCTGCCTTAATGATGAGTCAGACAAATGTATCTAAACATTCAGTACAAATCTTATCCATAATGTTATTCAAACATTTATACAGACAGTGAAACTGCCATAGTATAGTTATAAATTATTAAGGCAGAGAGAAAGACAGAAACAGCTTCAATTTAGATAGTTCTCAAGGAAAAAAACTGAGCTGCAATATACAAGTAATACATATTCTAAATGATATAGACAATTAACGTCCGTATTAGGTTCATTTAAGGTTCCAACTGCAGGTGTACAAAACGCCAGGGGTACAACAGGCGCCTTTCTTCTTCAATCTCCTTGCATTTTCTGCTTCCATTTCAAGGCATCCACTCCACTGACTCCTACCCTTTACAGTTTCTCTTCCATATAATCCCTCTTTCAATTGAATCCCAATTCAATTTTTCTCTGCTTTTTATTCCTGCTTTCTCCGACTCTGAATTTCACTGTCCTTCACTGCCTTAAAGAAGCCACAGAGAAAGATTATCCTTATTTCTCCAGCAATCCTCTTTCTTTCATTCCTTCTCATTTCTGGATGAGGAATTTTTCACACGTTTTCCCTTAGTTTCCATTTTCCCCCTCGGCGTTCTTCTCCTTTCAGGACAGACATGCCATTAATTGTTTGGCTGTCCAGTAACATGGAGAACTTTTGACTGTTTTAAATTATTGCTACCATTTGGTCATAGTGACAAAATACACTAAAAAAAAAAAAAAATCCATGCAATAGATTGTTAATGTGTAAACACCTTTTCAGTTAGTATAAAGAATTATAAATTGTAAGATTTTAAACCATTAGTTGGCAGGAAAATAAAAAGCTAACTTTCTACAAATTTCTAATTGTTAGTTTAAAATGATGTTAGGTAAGTCATTTAATTGAAACAGTTAAACTACTTTTTAAAATCACAGCTGGTTTAACAACAACAAAAACAAAAGTAAGTCTTAAAATAAAGATAAAAACACCTCAGAGTGTGAGGCCAAGGCAGAAGATTACTTGAGATCAGGAATTCCAGACCAGCCTGAACAAGTGCAAGACTTTGTCTCTATAAAAAAAATAGAGACATTGGCTGGGCCCAGTGATGCACACCTGTAGTTCCAGCTATCCGGGAGGCTGCAGCGGGAAGCTCTCTCAAGTCTAGGAATTTGAGGTTGTAGTGAGCTATGAAGGCACTGCACTCTAGGTAGGGTAACAGAGTAAGACCCTGTCTTAAAAAACAAAACAAAACAAAAAAACCCTTCTGATGTGGACACCTAATTTTGGCTTACAGTTTATTGGTGGGTATAAGTCACTTATATTCTTTTATACTGAAATCCAGATTTTAACCAATCTCGCCACATTAGTCAGTAGCAAATGTAACAAAAAGTAAAGTGTCATCCTGCCAGCCTATAGCTTACGTTATTAATCATAAGGAAATCACCCCAGTATACAGTAAAATGAAGGCAGAAAACAAGGTGGAGAGGGAATAGGAAAGGAGGGGAGAGGAGGGGAGGGGAGGGGAGGAAGAAGAAAAAAAAGAAAGTTCTAGAAAGAATTTCATTCAATAGTATATAAAAACTAAAATTAACCTGATCAAACCTTTCTAAAGCTTTAAACTATCAGTATTTTAATAAAAACTATTATCCTATTTTAAGTATTTGAAATATATTTAAAGTGGTATATGATTCACACACACTTTTCTAATCTAATTTCTGAAGCCCTACAAGATGGTAACTAATATCTATGGATTTAGGCCTTTACACAGGCCTTTAGATATTAACCTAAAGTAATGTTAATCTTTTCCAAAAATTATATCAACTACAGTTTATGAGAAAACTCTTACTGATTTGTTTTTAACTTTTCACCCAAGCTTCCCATTTTTGGTATATTTTCTCACTCTTTTTTTTTTTTTTTTTTTTGGCTGGGACTGGGTTTGAATCCGCCACCTCTGGCATACAGGGCCAGCGCCCTACTCCTTTGAGCCACAGGACTCACTCTTTTTTTAATGCAATCACTTGTAAAGTCTCTTGAAAACCATTTCAGAAAAAAATGAGGTGCAGATATTAATGATGAAGAAAAAAAGTTTATGAAAGTGGTAAAAAAAGTTTGCTATTTTTTCCCTCCTAACCCAGCCTCATAGGCACATGTATAATTTATGTTTATGCCACATCATCCCTGTTCCTCTATTCAGCGAAGAATTTTGATGGCCTCCCATGCTAATTATCCTTTTTAGAAATTATTTAAGCTCAGCAACTTTTAATATTTCAAAATCAGAAAAATCAAGACAACTGGCAAGGTAACACCAAATCAACCATAAATTTCAGAAATACATCAAACAATTTTGTTACCTTGAAAAACAAATATAATAAAGAAAGAAAGGAAAAAACTGAACATGGATGGACAATTCAGGCCCAGGCTTACTCTGCACAGTGCATTAGGATCATGGAATTGCAGCATTTCTTCACAAGACATTCACCCATTTCAAGAATACTGTATGCACAGAAAGATACTGAAAGGTTTATCTACAAGTGAAAAGATGGAAGTATCAATAAACATACTACTCTCGAAACTATTCTCCCTGTCAACAGAAAAGTAAAATAAAAATTTTAACAAATCATCCTATTTGTGGTGAGCACATGAAATATAAACTAGAATTCAAAGTTATTAAAATTAAAGAAAAAACTATCAGCTTAGCTAACCACATAACCAACCTATAAAAACTAAACGTTTATTATTTACCAATATTAGTAGCTGACTTTTAAGCCTCTTGTGGTTAAGAAAGCAGACAAGTCTTTTGAACATTTAATCCTGACACTCTTACCTTTCTTTCTTCTGCCTATTTCCTCCAATACACTATCCCTAAATTTTCCAGATATTTCTATTCTCTATTCCAAGCCATCTATTATGTTAGAACACTCATTTATCCATTCATATTATACAACTTTATTACTATGACATATTCTTTAGGCCTTTTCAAAATCCATCTTATCCTCAAATTTTCCAAGCTACTTTGAGATAACTTTTAAAAAGGCATTTAACTCATGTCCTCCTGAAAAGACTTGTGGAAGCAACGACAATAAGTAAGCATGCAACATAAACCACAATATACGAATCACAGAACTATTTACAAAAAGGTACATATGTACTTTGAAGTGCTGACTGATGGCTTTAAAAATGTAATATTCAAGAGAAAGCACATAGTTTTTGCAGTTAAGCATTCAGTGTAAAACCTTTTACATATATTAGTATTAGACGCGATGATACTGATGATGATGATGATGATGATTAAGGCGGCATGATCTGATTCAGTGGTTTTCAAAACTTATGAAACCCTTTCTTTAAGTAAAACCACACACAAAAGAACAATAGGTAAAAAATGCGCTGAATTGAAGCTGATCTGGTTCAGAAGCAGGGATGCAGAGACCGACCCTCTCACCCCCACCCCCTCTGCTCCCGCTCACCCGGTCTCCCAGCAGGCCCTGAGGCACTTCTAACAAACCCCTATAGTTTGGAGGAGAAGAATTTGAAAATTATCGGTTTAACTGATTACAAGTTTCTGGGAAACATTTAACTTAATTACAAAAGTTCTGTGTGACCTCAGTACTAATTTAGCTTCTGATTTACTTTTCTAATATTATGAGTATGTTAATAATTGAAGATCCATAAACTTCAGACCCAAAGAATCACAGAATTTTAAGGCTAGTGGGAATGTTAACCCTTTCATAACTTATGTGTGAGGAACTGAGGCTTAAAGAACTTAAGAACTTGGCCCAAATTCTCACACCTCATCATTGCCACAAATGAAGAAAGAACCCAAGTCTGTTGCATTTTTTCGCATTTCTTGGCCCCTTCTCCATTCTTCCTAAAATGAGTTGCAAATATTTTTAAGAATTATTCAAGTATGACTTATTCTACTCAAATTCTTCTTTTCATGTTCTTTAGTTCTTTAGTTCACAAAGTATCACTTTACACAAAATATATGAATGACCACATAAACACTAGTTATAATTAATTACCTTTGAAAACATTTTGAATGCTATTGCAGGCATGTTTAGTTATCTACATAATCTGTGCAAATTGACAGAGTTTAAATCTAATCTGGAGAATTCAGAATTAACAACATGGCAAAACTGAACTATTTATTAGGGACCCCAAGTCCACAAATATCTATTCCTACACATTAGCAACTGGTCAAATCTTTTGTTGTTGATTAGGTTTCAGGGCATTTTGTTGTCATTGTTTTTGTTCCTATTGCAGGATAAGGACAACGAAATGATATTTGCAAGTGACTTGGAATTAACTGTGCATAAACACAAGTTTCTGTATAAAGCAGGTATTTAAAAAAAAACACTTCTATCAAGTTCAAGGAAGACTCCTTACACTTCTGCTTCCTTTTCTCTAGAAGATATATTTAATTCATAAATCTGAACTCAGATTACCTTTGGATTTGATTTGTCTATTCTTTCAAGGACATTGAAATATGCTACAACTCTCTACGGAGGTCTAAATTAGAATTTTAGGTGATGACAAAAAGGAAAAAGAACCATAATTACTATGTTAGAAAGTTCAGAATCTGGAAGCAACTTACTTTTTATCCTCAGAATACGAGACATTATCTGTTTATCTATATAGATAGGCCTTACATTGATTTAGTAAAGATCCTACTGACATATACACAAAGTAAATATAAAACTATTCTTTATTATACAATTTGGTATCAGATAAAATAATTAACAAGTAGGAATCATAAAATAATTTCACTTGTGTATAAATTGGAAAAATTAAAATAGCTGATTTGATTTAAGTAAGATATGCATCATTTCTCAAAAATAAAAAAAAAATTAGGAAAAAACACATACATCCAATATGTAATGCTACAAAATAAAGTACTATAATTCTGAAAACTTAAATAAAACTTATACCAAAATCAGATGATAAATGAAAAACACCTCCTAGTTTTCACCAAAGATTATACAGATCAAACTAGATTTATGGCTATTAAATTAATGGGCAATCATTCTGCATTTGAAAAAAGAATGGTCTTGTAAGTATGTACAATGTGCTGCAATACAGCCTAGGCACACAGAAGATAGGAAGCTCAGCCTTGACTTGTACTGCCCGCAATGAAAACCTCTCCATACGTCCTTGGGTGTAGCACAAGCATTCTGTTGTCTTCTAAAAACTTTTGTGAAGGTTTGATTGTTGCTAGAAAAACATTTACCAGATATAATACAAACCCCAAATATACTATGTGTGAATAGTTACATTGTGAAATCTAAATCCTTCAAAATAAAACTTTAATACATTTGCAATATGAGAATGGACTGTCATAGAAAGAAATTACCTGGATAATTTATGATGAAATTACTTGAAAAATCAAAATAAGACCCAGATTACTTTCTCCCCTTTATGGACATGAAGAAACACACAATGAGGGAATGAAGGATAAATCTTTGCCTCAAGGTTAAGATCGCCTACAATGAAGACGGGAAAGGAACTGGGAACTAGAAGTTGTGTCGCTTTTGCCCTTACTTAACCAACCTTTAGCTGGTGGAAAAGGGTGAGAAGGAAGTGAATCTGAACAGAGTTCCAGCGGAAACTGCAGAAGTTCTTCATTATCTGTAGAGGCTAGAAAGGCAAGAAAAACACAAGTTTTAGTGGGTTTTTTTTGCAGTTTTTGGCCGGGGCTGGGTTTGAACCCACCACCTCCAGTATATGGGACTGGCGCCCTACTCCTTTGAGCCATAGGCACCGCCCACAAGTTTTAGTTTTTAATTAAGAATCTGTGATAACATGTATATAATATAGAATACATTAAAATATATAAAAATGCATATATATACACACACACATATATATATATTCATATTCTCAGTTCCACCTCCCCACCCCAATTTATTCTGGTGATTTTCTCCTTGTTTCTCCCATGAGGGCCCTTCACCTACCTAACAGTGAGAGGGGTGCTACTTCCCCTGGCAGGACTACTGTGAGGTTTTAAAGACTAATGCCATAAATCACTTAGCATCGTGCCTTAGAAATAGTAAGCGCTCAGTAACAATTAATATCCAACATTCTGTACCTTACTATTAATAGTTTCTATGATACTTAAACAAGTTACCTATCTTCTTTGATAAATACCTGAAAACAGATCATTTAATGCACCTATCGACAATAATTTAATGCTTAAATCTTATGAATATCATGTGTGGAATGTAATCAACTTTTAAAAGTTTAGGTTTTAAAAGTTTAATCATGGATATTTTATTTAGCTAGAGAGTTGACTTTAGAAAGTTGACTATTCCTCCTTTTTCTTTAGAACACATAATTTCCAATAGTTTGAGTTTATTTGGAATTAAATATTAGTAATTTAATACTAAATAAACTCATTAGTAATATTAGTACTCAAATTTTATTAGATTAAGGACACCACTGAAAATTTGTTGAATACAGGGGTGTCAAAAAAATGTATGCACATTTTAAGAAAGGAAAAACTATATTAACATTGTAATATTCAATATGTACTGATAATGTTTGTTATCTTATATATTGTATCCTGTACCTCCTGGAATTGCAGAAGTCACATGTGATTTGAGTATTACAATTTTAATATGGTTTATTCCCTTCTTAAAATGTGTATATAAATTTTTAGCACCCTCTGTATTATGGGACTTTACCTGAGAAAAATATGTAGGCACACTGTAGTTTTGGTTACTACATCAGTAGCTTCTCAGATCCCTTCAAGACATCATCCCACCACAGATATTAGGACACAAACTTCTAGACTATAGCAGAATTTAATATGCTGTACTCTCAGTTTCAAAGAGAGCAGCATTCCCTATGTAAATATCAGTCAAATACCATCTAGCTATGTGTGAAAAGTATCAGAATTAATATGCTATAATCTAAGTTTAAAAAACAGCAGCTCCCTATGTAAGTAACCGTCAAATACCACCTAGTTAAGTGAGAAAATGCCATATGCTTATCAATGTAACTTTATCTTGATAAAGATGAACAGAAAAAGCAGTAGGTACCCTCATCAAGGAGCAAGTCACTTAGTTCATCTACCTGTCCTCTATATTTTACCACTGAACTGTAATACAGATAAACACAAACTATACTTTCCATCCATCAAAAGTTTACCTCTTTGTAATGACTTTTCAACAAGTGTTTTTGTGGTCTGTAAAGCCTGATTTTTGTCAAAAGTTATTGCAACTGCTGTGACTGTCACCTAGAATTACAGAAACAGTATGATTAGCAAAATAATCATTGTGAAAATTAAGTTTCTTGCAAATCTTCTTCAGAACCATGGAACAACCTATACCAACTGGCCAAGTGGCTTTCCTGATTAAGATCCTCAACTGGAATTATATATAAAGACATGCAAACTAGAACTATGCCCAATATAGATACTAAATCTAGATATTCCAGAAAAAGCTCAAAAACTGTCTCTAAAAAAAATGAGAAAAGTTGCAATCTCAAATGATGAGTACAGATCCTATTGTATACTTGCTGAGCACCACGTGTGATCACACATTCAAGTAACTACAGTTTAATGAAAAAACAAAATAAAACACATGGCCTAATCCATACTGATATATATTTTTTAATATTTTGAGATAAGTGTACATACTTAAGTTATTTAATAATGGAAAAATTATAATAAAAAATAGATCAGATAAAGGCTAGAGATCTTTAATAACAGACTTAATTACCTGGATCAATTCATCTTCAGGCAGAGATACTGTAAAATTTACATGGCAAAGGCAGCAGGGGATCATAGATCGCAGTTTAAAATACAAGCTCTATAGAACAGAAACACTAGTAAGGTCACTTTTTAAATTTAAGAATATATAAAAGCTGATTTTTCTTAATGTACATTGTATTAAAGCAAACAGAAAGTTAAAAAGATTAAAATGAAGCTGGTCCACTTTTGTCTATTCTTACATTAAGAATATATTTTCAGTATTTAAGCAGACAATAGATTTAATTATCCAAAAATATACGAAATAAAGTTCCTTAAATCTGCACATATATACTAGCTGTTTTGAAATTTAAAACTATTAACTTAAACTATATTTTTCTTATAGCATGTTTGGGGTTTGGGAGGGTTTTTTCCTTTAAGACAGAGTCTCACCCAGTCACTCTGGGACTGAGTGCCCTGGCATCATAGCTCATAGCAACCTTGAACTCTTGGGTTCAAGAAATCCTCTTGCCATAGCCTCCTGAGTAGCTGGGTCTACAGGCACCTGCCATAACACCTGGCTAATTTTTCCACTGTTAGTAGAGGCAAGGTCTCACTCTCTCTCAGGCTGGTCTCTAACTCCTGAGCTCAAGGGATCCTCCCACCTTGGCCTCCCAGAGGGTTACATGCATGAGCCACTGCACCTGGCCCTCTCTTAGAGTATGTTAGGAGGGACAGGAGAACCTTAGCATCTCACCTGATGACAGAGGCAAGATAAGAATAATTCAGCCCACAAATGTGTAAAATATTATAGATAATATAGCACTTCTAAAATTTCATGATTCTTAGAAGCTTTAAATAAAATTTAGTTAGAAGGTTCCTACCTTGAGCAAATTTTCACAGAGATCATTAAAGTTCTTATTGAGAGCTTGATTGGTCAGGTTAAGGCTGCTTAATCTGATTACTCTTACTGAAGTGAACATCTAAATGTGAGGAGATATAACAACATATCATTTTATTATTTTTAAGTAAATACTGTAACAGTTGATAAAATTGCCAAGTAATTAAAAATAGCTAATGTGGTCTGAAAAACTGCGTTTTTATTGCGATGAGGAGTTCATTAAAAAAACCACATTTAGATAAAATGTCTTAAAGTAACTTCTAGAGACAAATTTTATTTGCTTAGAATTAAGAATGAAAGATTTACCTGTATTTCAGATGTCCAATTATTTATACCAGGCATAATTTCTGTATTGCAACTATAAAAGCCTGTCAAAATAAATAATTAAAATGCATAATGTTTCACTAATTTTTCTGTTAAATAGTATTTTTCAATTATTACTAAAGTTCTCATTGTAAAAAAATCTTCTTTGTTCCTGAAATTCTACCTTCAGGAGACTTTAATCCATCCTCATAAATTATCATAGTTTTTTTCCCCCAAACCTTGAAAATCAGTTCCACCTACATTCTAATGTGAATATTTGTAAATTTTGTGTCTTCAGCCTTGTGGCGGCAAAGCACGTGACAGACCGAGGCCAGCACTGTGCTGAAGCCTTCAAAGTTAGGACTGTGACAGTTACACCCTAAAATGCTGTTACGGAAAGCCAGTCTCGTCCCAGAGCAGCTTCTGTGTTCACCTGAAGGGGGAGGCACGTCAGTAAGGAGAGAATGTACGTCTTCCATGGCATCCGTGTCATCAATCTGAGAACACAAAAATTGAAACCATTAGACTCTAAGTGCTAAATGTGTAGTTCCTTCTAATTCTGTAAAAATTGGCCTTATTTACTAAATAGAAAATGTCAGAGTCAAGAAGAAGTACAGCCATTTTCCCCTAAGTTAAAATACATACCATTAAAAAATTCTAGTATCGGTTAGTTGCTCCACTATAATAATTATAAACACTTCCAAGTGAAATATTTTACACATTAAACTGCACTAAGTTTGTTAAAAAAAAAAAAAAAAAAGAAGAAGAAGAAGAAAGAGAGAGAGAAAGAAAAATGAAAAAACACATCCTAAACATCCTAGCCTTGCCAGGTATCAGGGCTCACACCTCTAATCCCAGCACTTGGGAGGCCTAGACAGAATTGCTTGAGCCCAGGAGTTCAAGGTCAGCCCGTGCAATGTGGCAAGACTCTGTTTCTATAAAAAAAAATTTTTTTTTAATTAACTGGGCATGGTGGTATGCATCAGTGACTCCAGAAGGACCCCAGAGCCCATGAGTTCAAGCCCATAGTGAGCTATGAATGTGGCACTGTACTGCAGCCTCGGCCACAGAGCAAGGCTCTGTTGCTAAAAACAAAACAAAGAAATGGATCAATAAATTGTGGTATATGTACACCATGGAATACTATGCAGCCTTAAAGAAAGATGGAGACCTTACCTCCTTCATGTTTACATGGATGGAGCAGGAACATATTCTTCTTAGCAAAGTATCTCAAGAATGTAAGAAAAAATATCCAATGTACTCAGCCCTACTATGAAACTAATTTATAGCTTTCATAGGAAAGCTATAACCCAATTATAGCCCAAGAATATAGGAAAAGGGGACAGGGAGGGGAGGGGAAGGGGAGGATAGGTGGACAGAGGGTAATTGGTGGAACCACACCTACTATGCATCTTACAAGGGTACATGTGAAATTTACTAAATGTAGAGTATAAATGTCTTAACACAATAACTACGAAAATGCCATGAAGGCTGTGTTAACCAGTTTGATGAAAATATTTCAAATTGTGTATAAAACCAGCACATTGTACCCCATGACTGCATTAATGTACACAGCTATGATTTAATAAAACAAAGAAAAAACTAGCCTTTGCTCAAGCCTTTATAAAAGCATATTTCTAAAGACTTACAAAGACTGCTTAAGTAATCATTATCTTAATTTGTTAAAATTCATAAACTATAATAAAAAACATTCACTAAAAATACAGTACTGCTTACAATAGAATAAGGTAGAGATAAATTTAAACACGTATCTAAAATAAGTAAGTCTAAATCCTATTTTTCTTATACCACAATATTCCTTTGTGAGTAATAGTGACAATATCCAGCTGGACAGGCACTGACAGTCATCTGTACATCGGTGTCTGAGTCCTGACGCCCAGACCCGCGAAGCTTCCCCTCATATCACTCTCATGTCTTCACTTTCACTTCACCTTTGCTTCCCACAGGCGTGGCCAACCTCAGCTCACTGTTTCCCAGGTGCTCCACACCCAGGACCTCACACATCCTCCAATTACCAACCGGTCCCTTTGTCCCCTCTTACTCAATCTGCCCCTATCCCAACACAATTCTACCACAAGCTTCCTGCCTCAGAGAGACCAAAGTATCTGATTTTTTTTTCCTTTCTCTCTCGACTTGTACCTTACTGGATTTCTGACTATCCTCATTTATTTTCTTTTCTTTCAATACAAAAAGGAAGAGTTCCTATCTCTTTAGAGGATAACCATTCTACAAGGGAAGGCAACAGATTTGTGAAGGAGGCTCTATAAATCTTTTGTGCCACGTTTATTCTCTAGGAAAGTTACTAAAATGTTCTCAGTATCTTTTTGTCAAGAAAAGATTGGATCTTCTGAATTCAGTAAGAGAACACTACACTCAGAATTCACAGTGCATATATTATTGCAGTGTTATAATTATAGCAATAAAATATAAGCAGGTAATAATTATAGTAAGTTGAAGAACTTCAATTTCTTATTTAACTCCATTCAACTTTACGAAAGTAACTCCAAAGGTTTAATATTTTAATCCACACATTAATTATTTTCACAACCACCTGCCTTACTGTATCTGATATCTGGTGTTCAACCAAAAATAGGTTACCAATTTCTGATATTTTCAAGTTTGTTGCAATTTTTATAATAATCTCTTTTATATTTTTAACAGTTGTAATGATACAAAAGTATCAATCAATTTAGCATGTGACTAAAAAAATGTTTTCCTTTTTTTTTGAGTCTTACTGTGTCACCCTAGGTAGAGTTCCATGGTGTCATAGCTCACAGCAAACTCCTGGGCTTAAGTAATTCTCTTGCCTCAGCCTCCCTGTTATCATTGTTGTTTAGCAGGCCCAGGCCAGGTTGAAACCTGCAGCCTGGGTATATGTGGCTGGCGCCCTAACCACTGAGCTCTGGGTGTCGAGCACCCCCCACCCTCCGCCCTCAAAAAAGTTTATTTCCCAAAGCCTTTAAAGAAGTTAAGTGCAATCCAATATTACCTCCAAAACAAAAGCATCTTTTTTCCCATGTGAAAGGTCTAATTCTGTAACTTCATCAGAACTTTCTGACTGAGATCTCAAAAGTCTTGAACGTTGTCTAGGTTCTGGGATAGGTGATCCTATAATCTCTTCAGATATTTCCTAAAGGAAATAAAATTGCTTTTATATTTTATGAGACTGGTTTTACATGTATTAAAAGACAACTAACCGTAGAAAAGCATGTAAAATATATTCAATTAAGTGTGAATAACCTTTGTAATTAACCTTTTGTGGAGGATATAAAAGGACTTCCTTTTATTCATAATAGCAGCCTTAGTGATATACTAATCCCGAAACACAGATCTAATAGTCACAGACATAGCAAGGTAAAACTGGCCATCTAGTGCACAGACAAGACACTGCAGTGAGTAGGGAACTGGCAGTCCTTCAAGGGCAGAAGTCCAGCCCCTCTGGCTATGTGTATACTCTACTCAACCTTTAAAAAGTCATAACAGGCCATGAAGATGTAAAGATTTCTGTCCCAAATGAATTCTAGTCATTTATATCTTTTCCTATCCACTGGTAATCTCGCAAAGCTCCACATAATAAAACCTGAAATATGATAAATGTATGTATGTATGTTTTTGAATGTGCTATGCATGTATTATCTGTATACCTTAATAAGCTAAATAAACTTTGGTTGTTATAATAATGATCTTTTTAAGGTGAGTATACGGTTCAATCCCATATGGGTTAGTGAACTTTCCCCTATTACACAGTCAAAGATCAGCACTAACTGCAGGTCCTCTTAGCCACAAGGAGTCCCAGAAGGATGTGGCTATGTGATATGCACATATACAGAAGGCAGAAGCTGTTGCTGGTGAAATAGTTTTCTATTTAAAAAATAAGGAGATCATAAGTAGAATTTTTTTTTAAAGACAGTTTTAAATGCTCACTGCTAGTGCACAGATTACATAAAAGACTCCCACTGCACAATTTCACAGCACAATGACCTATGGGGCACTTTCACATCCATCTATCTTCTTTGTTCTCCAAAATAACTTGCCTTAGGTAAATCTGAGGGTGCACGTGATGGTGACTACAAAATGAGAAAGAGCTGCAAGTCGGAAGTAAAGTAGTTTGCTTGGGTTTGAAAACTAGTAACTATATTACTATGAAATTGAATGGGAAGGAAAAATAAAAGAAAATAAAAAGAAAACTAGAAAACATGTCTAGGTCAGAATAAAATTTAAAAATTAATTTTAAATTAAAATAAATAAAGCAAAACAAAGTAAGAAAACTAAAGTATGGACTCTGTCTAGGTCAGTTCTTTCGACTCTGAGTGCAATGCTTGCCTCCCTAAACATTATAGTTTTTTGAAAAATTTTACAGTAGTTTTAAATTCTGTTAAGCCTCAGTTCACTGTACCAGACCTAATAAATGTGTATTTAATAGGTTTTAGGTCCATAATGAGGTTTCATTACTACTACTGTTATTCTAAAAGATATGCATCTTATTTTGATACCTGTTATCTCCATAAAGTTCAATTAAATGATAATCTCTGCATTAGAAACATTTTTCAATGTACTGAGAAAAATTCAAACAAGAGCATTTACTTCAGCTAAAAGCTAGCTTCCTAAGAGAAAGAAAGAATCCGTGGATTCACATTTTCAGTGCTTTACAAATTGAAAACACAAAACTATAATGTGTGTAGTGGCCTGGGAATTAATGTTTTACACTGACTTTGTCAAGCAAATTTGAGACGTTAGCTAAAAGACTAGCATATTCAGCATTTGAAATAAAAAAAAAAAAAGACGTATTAGAAGAGTCATAAATCGGTGAGCCTTTTCTGGAAACACATGAAATTCATATATTCTGACACTTTAAAAATCATAATAGATTTGTTCCCTCCTTCATAATGGAAATTTTGTGACACATAGTAGCAACTCAATAAGAACTGAACAAAGTAACTTAACTTATACTCATATTTAAATACATCCCTGTCTTTGAGGGGCTTAAGATAGACATATAAAAATTAAGTACAATATTATGTAACAGGCACTGAAGCACATACAGATAAAATAGGAACATAATGGAGGAAGAATCGATTCTTCCTGTGGGAGATGAGAATAGATTTACAAAGCTGACAAATACTTTTCAGTACAGGAGTTAATGAAGAGTAAGTGGAGCCCTAACTTGCAGCTTTACCAATCATTCTCCCGGATTAACATAAAGACTATAAGCAGATGTCCAAATATCAAAATATAAAATAAAAATAATATACCATAACAACAAGTAGTCAGTAGTCATAAAACAAAATATAATTATTAAATAAAAATAATGTACCATAAAAACAGAGAGCATTTAAGTATTAATATATTAACATATTAAAATTTTTATTCAATTTAAAGAGGCTCTATGTAAGGGTTATTCAATAGAAATATAAAGCAAACCACATAGCTAATGATGTAAAAAGAAACAGATAAAATGAATTTTAATAAAATATTTTGTTTAATTCATTATATCCAAAAGACTGAATTTTCTTTTCTTTTTTTTTTTTTTTTTTGAGACAGAGGCTCAAGCTGTCCCCTGGGTAGAGTGCCATGGCATCACAGCTCATAGCAACCTCCAACTCCTGGGCTCAAGTTAGTCTCCCGCCTCAGCCTCCCAAGTAGCTGGGACCACAGGCGCCCGCCACAACACCCGGCCATTTTTTGGTTGCAGCCATCATTGTTGTTTGGCGGGCCCGGGCTGGATTCCAACCCGCCAGCTCAGGTGTATGTGGCTGGCGCCTTAGCCACTTGAGCCACAGGTGCCGAGCCAAGACTGAATTTTCAACATGTAGTCAATATCAAAATATTCATTAGATAGTGAATATTAGATACTTTAAATTCTTTTCATATTAAGTCTTCAAAATGCAGTGTATATTTCATACTTACAGCACATCTCAATTCAAACTAGCTACACATCAAGAACCCAAGAGCCAGGTTGACCAGTGGCTACACAAAGAATAGTGTAGCTCCAGGTCATGTCCTGAAAATTCCTCCCAGGTTAGCAATTTTGCTAGAATAATATGATAGAACCTAGGCCTGATGCAAGAATTCAGATGCACTGTTTCAGAAGACCAGCCAAAATTGCACAGTATTTATGAAAAATAAAACAACAATAATAATGTTATCCAAACCCTTTCCCTTCTGAAAGTATTTCATTATCAGAAATTCATAGAAACAAATAGTTTCATCCTAACTCCAACATAGTTTTCTTTCAATTTAGACTATGGCTATAAGGTATCTGTAGAAAAGAAAGCATCATAATATCTCTGAAAACTTGGTAAAATAAGTGATTGGTTTTAGAAATGACTAGTAGAAAAATAAGAAGGAAACAGTAACTGAAAGACTGTATTCCTTCACCTTTTTACCACAGAGGAATAATCTTTTTCTTTACTATGAAAGAACATTTTAAACCACTCAGTTTATCATTTCACAAGTATTTATTAAGAGTAACTGTTCTAGGCACAGAAATTGCCCTTAGGGAGCTTTATTACACTAGTTGTAGCAGGCAATAGATCAAAAATGAAAAGCCTTTCCATACTGATACACACACACACACACAATTACAAAAGAAGGGTGAGAGCAACTTCCAAAAACAGACCAGGGAGTTGTCATTTTCAGTAGGATGGTTAGAGTAAGCCACCCCAAAAGGAGACACCTGAGCCAAGACAAAAGGCAAGTTAAAAAATGAGTAACCAGAACAGCTAATTTAACCAGGGGAAAATAAACAAACACACCCGAAACCATCTTTCATAGCCAAAATAAGATAAGCTAAAGACATACTAATAAATAATAACTGATACATCCACAATGCAGGTTTATTTTACTTACTGGAGGGTTGATTTCATATAACTCCTTGTTCTTAGCAATTGTGTCGTTTATCTTCTTCTGCATGTGGGAGATATGCTGTTCATAGGAGCCATCATTAGGAGTCTTCCCGGCAATCTGGATGCCACCAGGAGTTGGTAAGGCTGCTAAATACACACCTGTGGCAGACTTGTAAAGATAATGGGAAATCATGAGAAAAGTTCTCTATGGAATAAGGGTCCTGAAGTTTTCATAGTTAGGAATGTGGTCTTGGCTCAGTAGGAAAAAAATAATAAAGCATCAGGGTGTGCACAGGATATTTTTGGAAGGGCATGGAAAAACATCACTGGTGACAGCTGGCTTCTCCTGGGGAAGACCCTGAGTAGGTGCAGGGCAATTACGAAAGAAGGATTTACTTCTCACCACGTAGCCAATTATACTTCTTAAGAAATACAACTGAAATTTAAAAATTGCTCAGCCAAAAACAAAAAGTTGCTAGAAAATATTTTCATAAATGAGTAAAGGTAGATAAACAATCTACCTTTAAAAGCGGCAAAAGTAAAAGGGAGACTTCTGCAAGGTAAGTGCAGAAACTGAAGGTCAGAAAGAGTAGGAGGAAACTGACTCAAGAGCACACTCAACAAATGTGGAGAAGAGATGTGAGTCTAAGCGTGTCTCACCCCAAAATCCAGGAACTTTTATCTCGGATAAAATCTATCACCCTACCTTCATTAATTACCAAGAAAAGAACTTTTACTTGATACTTTTAAATATTTAACTAAATTGCTATTAATTTCCAACTCTATAACAGTACTATATACCACTGGGAATACAAAAAGATAAAATTTATATATTACGTTAAATATATAATTATTTATTATATCTAAATATGCTAATATAAGCAAAGAAAACATGTAAGTAAATATTAAAGTATAAACAACAAATTCTTAACATCAGAGAAGAGAAATGGGAAAGACAGAAGATAATTCTTTTTAACTCTGGCAATTTGTATATTTAATTGTTTGAACTGTTATTATTATTTTTTAAATTCATCAAATGCTAATTTTGTAAAAGTCCATCCATGAAAGGGTGTGGTACTCCATGGTGCTGAAGTCTGCACAATAGATTAAGTTTGTCTTCAGGAGTGCTCTCTCCGGGTTTGTTCAGTAGAGTCCATCACTGTACCCGACCCCAGCCTCTGATGGTCAACCACGGAACCCACGGCCCAACCTGTACCGTATGAAGCCTTAGCACACCATCGCTACCACTTTCTTATCTCCCTTCCTTAATGAGGCAGCAGCCCTGAAGAGTTAAGAACACTGACTCTGGAACTAGAAAGCTTCTGATTCACACAACCCCATCACTCTGGAGGCTCAACCTCTGACAACATGCATTTCCTTCTCCTGTAAAGTGAAGGTAATATTACATCCCTTCTGGAAGAGCGCCCAGTCGGCACTCACTAGAGATTACCGATCACAGAAGCTACTCCTGAACCTTGAGATGTAAGTGCACAAACTCAAACAAAGCACTAAGACGGAAATGTAAAGCCGTTGTAATTAGTATCACTAGTGATCAAGGAGGAAAAGACTAGTATGAATCAGAAAAGCTGTATTTGAGGCAGGTCTTGAATTATACCAGAGCCATAAACTAGTTTCCTGATGTTCAACTATCAGAAATAGTACAATGTTTTTTAATCCTCTGAATCCAAACACAGCTCTTAGTTCCCATAGGCACCCACCAATCACTATAGTCTTGTACTCAGTCCAAATTATACATTTATGCTATGTCCTCACTAAGTGTGCAAATTTTTAGGCCACTGAATTAAAATGAACACTTTTTCCCCAAGTTACTCTAAGTATCAAATATTTTAATACAAACCCGGTTACTTTCATTATTACAAATTTCTGTCGTTACAAAATATCAGTTTATCCTCATCACACAATTATTTACTACCGATAGAAATTTACATATTTGCTTTCACAGAAATAACAGATGAAGCAGGAAGCAATTTTGCATCTTACCCACAAATGTAAACTGAGACAAAGAATTCAAGTTCCACAAATTCCATAAAATTAAATTTCTATGTATGTCTCAGAAAGATGGCAAGAGAATTTTTCAATATGAACACTGCCAGTGACATAAATAAAAATACAGGCTAGTGAAGTGTGTAGAGTCTAAAAGGATTTCCATACATATATATTGTTGATCAGATTCCACAGGATTAATATGTACTTTGCAGGCACCTAGATTTCTAAGTCCTATGCGTCTTGCAGAGCCAACACTGACTTTCCCCACTGACATCTTTCCAGTCCGGACTCATTTCCCACCGGCCATGATGAACATGAAGCTGAGATAGAGCTTTTCCCTAGCTCCCATTTTATCAGCACTTAGGAAATACACACATTTTATTATACTTTCTACCACTGGCACAGATGCACATTTATGATAAAACGTAATTCTCTGTTCAATAACAGGCGTGTCTCACATGTTTTGCTTAATTTTGTCCATTAAAACTAAAGATTGTCTGACATGTGATCCATGTCCAGGGTAAACTCCCCTCAAGGGACATTTGGCAATATCTGAATCATTTGTTTTTGGGTGTCACAACTGGAGGGGTGGCTCCTAGCATCTAGTGATAAAGCCCAGGGATGTTGTCAAACATCTTCCAACGAACAGGACAGCTCCGGGCAACAGTGTTATCCTACCCCAATCTCAACTGCACCAAGATGGAAAAACCCTATTTTAGCAATGTATGAATAATGACGTCCACAACAGTGTTGGCCAACTTACTAAACAAGCTATAAATAATAATTTCTAGAAATAGGACCCTTGAAGTTGGAATCACAGTCCCTTTAAAATATGTCAATGCCTATCACCAGAATTTTCACTTCTTAAAAAGTCCCTATCCCAGCCAGGCACAGTGGTTCACACCTATAATCTTAGCACTGTGGAAGGCTGAGGCAGGTGGACTGCCTGGGCTCATGAGTTCGAGACCAGCCTGCGCAATTGCGAGCCCCATCTCTAAAAAATAGCTGGTCGTTGTGGCGGGTGCCTTTAGTCCCAGCTATTTGGGAGGCTGAGACAAGAGAATTTCTTGAGCCCATAGTTTGAGGTTGATGTGAGCTATGATGCTACAGTACTTATACCAGGGGGTAACAAGGTGAGACTCTGTCTCCAAAAAAAAAAGTCTCCATCCCTTAAAATGAGTTGATGTCAGTTTCTTTGTATATGTCTTTCAAAAGACTATTTCAATCACATAAAATAAAATGTACAACTACAGAAATCACAAAACAAAGCCAAAAGCATCAAAACTTACCGCTAAGCCCATCAACATATTTTCGCCCACTGTAATCTGAATTCTTAGTCCAAACAAGGCGTTCATTCCTTTGAGTTTCAGTTTATTCATGAGCTGAGTATGCACTTCATATTCCATGAATGGCAGGAGATTACTGATAGCTGTAGCATTGGCTTCTGCCTGTGCTTTCTTTTTTAAGCGACATAACCTGTTCAAGAAAATAATTTCAACAGTGGACCGTCTTCTTGGTACAATCTTAAGAAATTTCCAATCTTCAAAACTTTCCGAAAGGGTGCTTAATAAAACTTTCTAATAAGCCTACTAAGTTGTATCAGTAATCTTTTCTTCCAATTTCTGTCACAGTATAAACTTTCACTGAAAGTCATATGTCCATGAACAAAAATGAAAAACCTCAGAATCTCTAAAAATAAAATGATCGCAATCACAAAAGAATATAATTTAAAATCTTAAGTTTCACAAACCCATGTATTTTATGATGGCTGGATAGCAGAGAAAACAAGCTAATTTACTTATTAAAAAAACCACACACACAAAAGTTACGTTAGCATGCCAGAAAGATTAACTTCAAAGCAACGGTAATTAGACTAATAGGTTATTTCTCCACAGTAGCAATGAGAGCCAAGAGGCTGTGGTGAAAGGATATTGTCAATGTACTATAAGAAAACAACTACCAGCCCAAAATATTTTTTAAAGATAAAAGTAAAACAGGAATATTTTCCAACAAAGACAAAACACCACCAGCAGATCCACCAAAAGAAATATGGTGGATATTTAGGTAACAGATAAACAATTCCAAATGGTAAATGGATTAGAAAAATATTTTAGAAGAAAAATCAGAATGACTTTATAATAAATTTGATGTGGGGAGGATGAGAAATAGGACAACGTCAAACAACACCAAATTTGGTATGAAGAAGTAGGTAGAAAAAGGTACCACTTATTGAAACAGAAAAGGCTAATGACAAGAAAGAAATGGAGAAAATCAACAGTTCAACCAGCAGCAAGTGTGAGAAGCCTATGACACACTAAAATGGGGAGTGAAGACAATGGGTGCCTGAGTCCGAAGCCTGGACTCACAGACCTGCTACCCGAGTCCAGCCATAGTCATAGACTTGGAAGCCACAGACATACAGACAGCATGTAGATTTGCATGAGTTCATGAGTTCAAAGGAAGAGACAAAGGTGCGTGCCCATGGGTCCCCCTCAGGGATCAAGAAATGAGAAAAATCCACAAGGAAGCTGAAGACAATTCAAAGAGGCAGAAAAACACAGTGTGGCACTGTGGAGTCAAAGGGATGTCAAGTAGGAAAAAACAATCAATTGTGTCACTGTCACACATCAATTGTGTGCTGAGACGTCAGGTAAGATGAAGGCATTTCTGCCCTGGAATTTGCTGCCCTGGCAGTCAGGGGTGACCAGGACAGTCACTGCTGTTTGCTGTACGCATGCCTGCCACAATGTAGGATTTCTTACTCCACTGTATTTTAAAAGCAACTCTTACCACGAATTAGTAAAAGAAACACTATGTAGCAATGTTCTTTATAAGAAAAAAAAGTCAACTTGTAAAATGTGTTACATATTTAATACCACTAAAGCAGTCTATCAATACTTAGTCACATCCCCAGCCTGTAACAGATAATGTTAAAATCTTCTTCTGCATATAAACTAGAATTTTATATGAGACATTTTTTCTCCCAATTTTACATGTGATAAAATACAAGGTTCCAAGAAAACTGCCCAGTTTGTCCAGATCACGCAGGTGGAAAACAGTAGAGCTGGTATTTGAAAACAGGTGTATGACTCTCCACTTCAGACTTTCTCAGGGACACTAAATGCTGTTTTCACCAACCTACCTTGCTTGAATAAGACAACCTTTCCCAATAACTGTTGCATCTGATGGGAGGTCGATAGTTGTAAAGAGAACATCAGGAACTTTTTGTTTCCTACAGTTATAGCAGTACGTGAGATGAGCTGGAAATGGCATATTCAGTTCATCGTATGGTATATGGCAAAACCCACAGCCGGGAGGCAAGTTTTCTTCAAGCCTATACAAATATACGAAGGGGAAGAAAATCGTTCTTGAAAAATTATCTATACATTTTTTCTAACACAGTATGTATATGTAACTGATATTACATATACAGTACTTGCATACAAACCACACAGTTTCTACCTCAGAAGGCTGTAAGGGTACTGCTATGACTCTTTAAGAATTACAAATGACTATGAAATTATTATCTACTTAAAAATAAGTCAAAAATAGGCACAGTCTAAGATTTCTAATTTCCAAGAGGCATACTCTTAAGGTTTCTAATTTCCAATGACTTGTTTCAACATTTTTGAAAAACCAAAACACCTTTTTGATAAATGGCACACATAATATACATAAACTAAATGAAACACATACAATTTCCCTATTCATTATAAAATATTTATTGTACTATGATGTTTATGAATTCATTTAAAAACAATTAAGCATTTTTCAGTCACTAAATCTGAGGAAGTCACAACAGAGATGGAAAGAGACAGAAGCTCCAGGGAGAACTCTGTTCTTTCACCCAGCTACGTCTTCTACGATTCTGGAAAGAAGTGAGTTTCAGTTGTCCCTGATCTAAAGCAACCCATCAGCAGCTGAAACTTGGCAAGTAGACAAATTAAAAAGGGAAAAGAAAACTCGAATCATATTGCATATGCTACGAGACGAGCTTTCTGCAAATTCTTTATACACAGGTTTTCACTGAGTCTTCACAATAACCCTCTACGACACATTAAATCACTCCTCGATATTATTCTTTTACTGTAGAAATAGCATTCTGGTATATTAAAACTAACAGAGAGTTAGACATCTAAATGGAACTGTGTGATGTCTGTGTGTGAACAAGTTATTTAACTTCTCAGAGCCTCCTCCATAAAACTGGAATATCCATCTAGAAAGGTTTGTGGATTTTTTAAAAAGATTAAGAAAACTATAGCTAAACACATCCCCTCCCTTCAATATCATACCCAGCAGACAGCAACAAATACTAGTTTCCCTTCACCTGAACCCAAACTGAGAGACTGACTTGCTAGGGCATACTAAGTATCAATACCGAGTAGTAGACCTCATGTTGGAATTCAAAGCCTATGTGTTATAAGGGGCAAAAAAGGATGAAAATTGAAGCAAGTTTTAACGAAACACTTACCGATTTGGACATTAGTGTTGTTAGCATCATAAAACATTATGAAAGTATAAAATTACTAAAATGTCTTAAAGTAAGAAATGCACACAGGATTACCCCTCAACAGTGAAATCAGAAGGGGTCACTCTCTGCCATCGTCTCTCCTACATGCTCAGTGTTCTTTCTACTGAGAATAATTTACACAGCAAAGAGAAGACTTTTTCTCTTTAACGAGAGGCAGCATCTGTTGTACTGGACTACCACGTAAGAGAATACACTGTGGCCATCTAAGTCACAATAGAGAAATAACCAATTTGCATGGGAAAGGTAATTTTCAAAATCATGCTTTCTATCTTCTTAAGAATGAAATCTATAGACAGTGTGAGAACTACACTGCAGCACGGGGAAAACTCACCCACTAAGGCAGTTTTCTTAGAACATTCCAGTGGTTTAACATACTTCGCAATACCCTACTTTTACTTATTTATGATTTACTTATTTAAGACTCTGGAATTTATAATAGTCAATACCCATTTTAATACTGACAAAAGAAACTGACTGAGGTTTTCTCGTAACTCCCAGAACTAGAATATCTTTATTATATAGAAACGCAACTTGATAATAAATCTGACCACAACTTTTTTGTACTTTCTTCCTTAATACAGACTTATTAATACTGGGTGAGGGGGAGAGGAAACACCTATAGCCCGACATAAGGGGTAATTAAAATCTACTATTACCTAGGCAGGCGCTGGTTCCAAACTAATTACATATATATATGTACATGGAGAGAGAGAGAGAAAAATAAACTTGGCAAGAAGACAAAACTCAGAAGGGAAATTTAAATATACAGTCAGCCCTCTGCATCCACATTTTGACATCTTTGACACCAAACTAATAATTTATATACACACACACACATATATATAAACTTGGCAAGAAGACAAAATTCAGAAGGGAAATTTATATATATAGTCAACCCTCTGTATCCACACTTTTGACATCTATGGATTCAACCAACTATAGTTCAAAAATATTAAAGGAAAAAAAAGCCCCACAAGGTTCCATAAAGCAAGATTTGCCAAGAACTCATGGGCTGAGAACTATGTTGAATCCATGTGAATGAAACAAGATGTAGGCACTGTATTAGGGATTGTAAGTAACACTAGAGACGATTTAAAATATCCAAGAGGGTACGTGTAGGCTACATGCAAATATTACCCCATTTTACCCAAGGGATTCTACCATCAGGGATTCCAGTTATCCACAGGAGTCCTGGAACCAACATCCTATTGATACCAGGGGATGACTCGGTGTGTATTTGATAGTTTCATTGGTTTATGGAAAACATTTTTGACCTTTATGGAAGCTTACAGTTTAAGTTTAAAGGGACCATAATTAAATAAACCAAAAGGTAAAGCATGTTTTATCTAAGTATTTGACTCTCTTTCATGCAATATAGTCGCACGTCACTTTCCATGAAGTTTCTATGTACGTAGTTTTGTTTTGTTTTCTTTGTAATTTTGTAAATTGAGAATCTTCTTTAAGAAAACTGTTTCATGACCTCTTTCCATTATGGGAGAGTATGAGGAAAATCAAGATATTTCTGTATTATGAAAAGTCAAAAAAAGATATATTTGAAACTCTTCAATTAGCAACATACTAGGAAAAATGTGTGGAATCTAGTACAGAATCCAATACATCACTGTTACTTTGGGTTAGTTAAAAAAAATCCTTGAAGCGCTTAGTCCTGATTTCTGTACTATGCCACTGAAAGCCACTCTCACAAGGAACTATCCCAGCTCTAAGGAAAAAAAGGGAAACTTTCTCTTCCCTGCCCTTATTAAAAACAAGCCAGGCTGCCAAGACAACCTCTGCTCCAAACAGCCCTCCACGGTGCCATCCTGCAGGAATCTAGGGTTCAGTACAGCTGCCGTGCCGGATGCAGATAGAATGCAGACCTCTTCACTGTGAAGGCAAAAAGAGGAGCCAGTTAGTGTTTTCAGGCAGAGTAACTTTGGAAAATGCTAAATATCAAATTATTATAACATGACAATTTAAATTCAAGTTAGATTCACTAAATATCAGTAAATTAACTGGATTCACTTGTAGACTCTTTCATCTGTGACTTATCTTCAGGTAAAATCACAAGATCACTAACTCCAGGATAGAAAATAGAAATAACTAACTATATCAGAATAGAAAATAGAAATAACGTAACTGGATCAGAACGCAGAGTGTCAGAATTCTTTATAAACTACACCTCCATGTGACAGAAAAACACAATTAAATGCAAGTGGAAGGGATGGGAGGGAGGGAAGGAAGAGAGGAGAGGAGGAAGGGAGACTGGTAAGCTCTCACCTAATAAGCACACGTAAGGGGACACAGCACAATCCCTGAGTGAAGGGAGCAATGACAACGTGAACTTTACCTAACAAACGCAAGCAACGTAACCTAATCACTGTGCCCTCATATTAATCGGAATTTTTTTTTAAGAGTTGAAAAAAGGAGAAGGTGTTAATATAAATGACATTCACTTCCTGTAAAATATAGTAAGACTAAAGGAATAGACTATCTCCAAATATACACAGTAATAAACTGTACTATTAAATCCAGTATTAATCAAGTAATTCACATTAAAATATTCTTTAAATGCATATGTGGTTTTACTAAAATTATTCTAAAAGCACTATTATATGAACATCTACATTTATGTAGACTTGCATAGCTTAACCTAAATTTAAATAATTATAAAGGTACCTGAAACAATATCCAAAGTAATACTAAATGAAATTTAAACTTATCATTATATGATAGAAAATTGATTTTCAAAATAACGTCTGACATTCTTTATTACATATCACCGATTCTGAAAGCTAAAAATCAAGAGAACACAGAAGAAATAGTCACTTAAACTGTTAGTGAATCAAGGGGGACCAGGCTTCAAAGGTCAGCGGGCACTAAGGGTGTCAGAAGGAATACAGTGGAGCCACTAAAGTCTCGAATCAAGCGTTAGAAGGGCAGGAGCAATTTCAGGGAGTTTAACCCAGTAACAGAAAGTAGCATGGTTAAAATGAGATTTAAACACAAAGTTTTCTTGAAGTGGGGGAGGGGGAACCTACCAGATAATTCAAACTTTAAGTAAATTAATTGGATTCACTTGTAAACTCTTTCATCTGTGACTTATCTTCAGCCATGCTGAGTGTACACCCTGTGGCCTCCTTCACATGCTTCTTTTAAGCTTTGAACACTCTCCCCACATCTCTTCTCTATATTTATATCGTTCATATTTGTCCTTTAAGATTCAGTTCATGGGTCAGTTACTTCACTGACACTTCCTTTCACTCCTACATCTGCTTTTCAGACCCCTGGGATCCCAAAGCATTGTAGTGTATCAACCACAGAATCGACTTCTAATTCCCTCGCAAAATATAAATCTGATAGGGAGAATTATCTTTTAAAACCATATCCCCAAGGGACCTGAAAGTATATGACACTAAATCCATGAAGGAGGCAAAATGATCTAACAGGGAGTGAGGCAAGCTAAGCATGACAAAGTTAGTGGTTAATAAAAGCTGAACAGAGGCTGGGTGTGGTGACTCATGCGTGTGATTCTAGCACTCGGGGAGACCACGGCCTGAGGATCACTTGAATCCAGGAGTTTGAAGATGCAATAAGCTATGATCATGCCACTGCATTCCATCTGGGATGACAGATCCACAATGACAGAGCAAGACTATGTCTTCAAAAAAAAAAAGAGTAGAATAGTTCAAGAATATGTAATATAATACATAGTCTACAAAGGAAAAGAAAAGGCCCACAACAAATTAAATAGCATGGCTCTATAGTGGCCATATTTACTGCAGTTTAATGATTTTTTTTTTTCTCTAACAATAATGATCACCACAAGAGCAGAGACCTAATAGTAAGAATTATCCAAGCACCAAAGTTAGAAAAATAAGATAGCAAAAGTTCAGGCAGTTTCTAGACGATATCAATTATAAACTTTTGAAAGGGCTGAAATTAAGGTTCAAGGATGGCAAAACAGTAAGTAAAGCCAGAACCTGAGTAAGTAATTCGGAAAATACTTGGTTAAACTAAGGGTCCAAACAAACCGAGGTAAGTGAACAAATGTTACTGGTGGAGAAACATTAAGCTGTAATATGACAGTAAAATTTTATAGCTTTCCAATTTTAACACACATAGTTTTGAGTGACCATGAGGTCCAAATCTCACTGAAAGCCAAGCGGGTAGAGGACTGGAGAATGAGAGACTAAAATGCAGGCCGGGGAGGAAGACGATTAAATCTACCCAGAGGAGACAGGACAGAGTAAATAAGAAAAGGCAGAAGAATGTCTCCAAGGCATTGACTGGAAACGAGAAGTTGTTCAAATGAAAGACAGGAGAAAAGGGAATCGAGAAGCACGGGTATGAAAGCCCCTTCCTAACCTGGCAGACGTGGAAAGGATGATTTGATGATCACACTCAGTCAGAGGAACCAGAAGGAATTTCAAACCTCAAAGGCACACAGCAATTCATTCATGACAGATACAAGGTTCTAAGGAACCTCTACCAGTGGAAGGAATTAGCAGAAGTAAAATAGACCTCCAGCTAATATTTGCTATGGGCCAGTGTTATATTCTCATTCAATCCGGGTTTAAATGATTACATGATCAGTGGTACTGTGTCCATTTTAATGTATTAACTGAGGCTCAGAGACTGGAGAGTGACCACTCCACTGTTCTCCTTTCATTATATATACACGAAACTTTCCCCCTTTCAGATGACATTTTAACTCAGGGCATCTAGAAAATCAAGGTGCTTTCATCATTTACCAGATGCTAGTTGATTCACTGTAGCCCACTACAGCGTGACAGCCTAATGCTTTAGCATGTGATTTTATTTCTTGTCTGATTTCTGCCCACCATGCATCTCGAGTTTCTGGTTCATCTGAAAAATAAATTTTAAATCAGTTTATTACTCAATAGCACATTGTTTATACGAACAAGAAATGTTTAACAGTAAACATACTATGAGAGAGGTAAAGAAGTTTTGCACTACAGCAGATTTTCAAACTTCCCATCATTAAAGTGATACTTCTCGAAAAGCATAAGATTTATCTTTTCAAACTTGATTACTAGAAAACAAACCACCTAACTCTATTTGCACTATTACTTTAAGGGACATCTACGGAAATGTATTTTTAGATAGAATTTAAAATGTAGACCCAGAGTTTCCAGATTTTCAACCTTAACTGAGAGGGGTTCCTACGTCTCACCTGCGTGAACACCTTACGTGCCATAACCATGAACTTAAATTTTGGTTTCACTTCCTGGCACCTGTTCTATAGAACCCACTATATTCTGGATTCTTTCCAAGGCAAAGATTTGTCGATTTTAAAAGAGAGAAAGCCATTTGTAGCCATCCTTCTACAGGGGTGTGGGTATTCTAAGAAATAAAGGGACTAGCTAATTGGAAAGAAAGGGAAGTGGGAAGGGGAAGGGAAGAGGGTGAGAAAGGATGGAAGGAAAGGAGGAGAGAGGGAGGAGAGAGGGAGGGAGAAGAAAGGAAAACATTTAAAAGATTAATACAAATAATTTGCTTAAGGTATATAAGGACAAATTACAGATATATTACTCCACGTATGGCTCTGTAATTTAAAAAATGGCTTAGAATCACAGAATTGTATTTTATTACCCTAGGGAAGTCCGCTATTGCTTGTCATGAAGTCTTATAAATGGGGCATCTGTCACACATACTACTAATCACTTGCATTTAGCTGCAAACTACTGGTGACAGCAGCTGCAAATTAGAGTAACTTTTAATAGACAAAATGTTAAAAACGGAAACAGTCCGTAATTAGCATTTCCTGATTTCTTTCTTTTTGTGGCCTATTCCCATTTGAGAACAATTTGAGATAGATAAAAAATAAATTCTAAATAGGATGATAGGCTCTTACTGTAAATTTTCCACATGAAAGGCGTTATTAAAACTAAAAACCAAATAATCCAAACATTATTTTCGAGTTGCAATATATATCCAGTGTTGAAAATGTTTTTCAAAATAATAGAATAAGTAGAATCATACTCACTAGTAAAACAGTGAAGACAGCAAAGTAAAGAAAGGTTAAGAGGCTTGTGAATTTGCTTCCTCCACAGGGAGGAGATCACCAAGAGGGAGAAAGGAGATAAAGGCCAGAACTACAAATCATGCCAGCCAGGTCTTGAATTAAAGTTTTGGATCCAAGAGAGAGCTACCCTAAAACTGGCTTTCAGAGGAAAAAAAAAAAAAAAAGAAATACAGACTTCAGGAAACCAAGGAAAAGAGTAAAGTGTAAGAGAAAATAAAGAAGGAAGAGAAATAGAAAAGACTACCATATGGTGTTAGTGATCAATATTATGAATTAAGAAACGTGTAAAACCATTAGGCCCCATTTTACATATAAAATATATTAAAAAATGCCTTCTATTCCCAACTGAAATGTATACATTAACAGCACAAATATACTTCCAAATCCATGCTCTCTTTCTAAGACATACATGCTAAGGACTGATATGAACAGCCATTTAACGGGATGCTTTCCTAAAGGAGAATTTCTCTAAAAGGGAATTTTTGTATCAAGAGACAAACTATGATTCGAGGGGTTGCTCTAATCTATCAAATTATTTATCATTCTTAAAAAACAGATACCACAAATAATAGAAATGTTTCTCAGCTTAGAAAATAATTATTTTCCTGACAAATTAACATGAAATAAAAAGTGTAGCTTTTCTTAACTCACTAGTAGAATCTGTTACAGATTTTCTCACACTGGGTTTGCCTATTACCAGCACAAGTAATACCTGGTAGCTTTATCGTTGTAAAAATGACTTTTACAGGAAGTAATCCATAACACTGTTTTTAAAATTAATAAACAATAGAGGAAGCTACTTAAGTCCTAGATATATTTATTTAGAAATGGCAGCATGTCAGTATGTAATAATTCCTATGAGGTATTGGTAATCACAATTCCTACAAGATAGGCATCACCACACAGAATACGAAATTTATTTACATCAAACTTACCTTAGTATAACACATAAAATAATCAAATAATTAAACCAAGCACTATGAAAGAATATGTGGCTGATATAAAAAAACAAAAAACAAAAAGCTGAATGCAGCAAGTGGAGCATTCATATTCTTCTGACAAATTCACAAGCAGCCTTTATTTTGACACATGAGCCACACAACTGCACATGGAAATACCATCATTGTATTTAATAAAGTATATACAAGTTTAAGAAAAAAACTAAAGGATTACATAACATGGGAGCTAAGGAAGCAAATGGCATGTCCACACTCCAGAGAATTTCTTAAATCTGATTGTTGGCTAAAGCAGAAGCTCAAAGAACGAAGGGCTTGCAAAGCAGATTCAGCATACAGGAGCCAGAGACAGTGGGTATTTTGGCGCATGCTTGGATCAGGTGACAGTACAGACTGAAAACTATGGCAGCTCACTGAAATGGTCACAGAAAGTAATGGCCCTAGATTTTAGGTGAAAGCAAGGCAAGCATACAGTGGGGAGCATTTAGTCACAAACTAGTAATTGTATTAACAATAATTACCTACAACTGTAAACAAGAAGCTAAAGGAGAGGTTGCTTTTGGCTATTCAATTTAGGGATTATTTAATTTAAATTAAGACTAATCTGTTTATTTAGTATTACCAAAAATTAGATTTATCTTCAAAGTCTGTCTTATACTCGTGCTAGACACGAGTCAGAGAATCCTCAAGTAGTACCTGCTGCTCAGCCTAGCTAATCCCTAATAGAATTTTTCAGATTTAAAAACTGCTAACTTCATTCTCATAGGAAATACACTAGTGAATTTGAATGATTTTATTCTCTCTACAAAAGTACAGAATTGAGGATCTTTTGTACACTTAAATAAAAGGTAAAACAGAATCTGGCTTACAAATTCAGGGCAACCATACATGCCACACGTGAAACTGGATACAATTTAGTTATCTGAAGGATATACAGCTGAGATGTGAGGTCACGTTTAACAGACATTTCAAAGATGTGGAGGAAAAACCATTTCTCCATTTTAAATACTATGCTCCTCCCAATAATCTATAGGTATTTTACAAGAAATAAAATTTTAATTATTGACAAATCATATTTCATACTATTTTATGTTTTTCTTCTATGGCCAAAACCTTTATAGATAATATCACAAATCTTTTAATATCTCCTTCTAATTACAGGCATGCACAGAGCTCTAAATCAGTGCCTCGCCGATGCCTCTGAACAGGGCAATGGTGGCACATAAGTTGATACAGAATCGATGTATTTGTACTACTGTCACTTTCCTAAAGCATGGCCACAGCTGATATCTTGCCATCTCTTTAGCATTTTATTTTGTTTCTGAAATGTCAAGTGAAATTGCTAAAGATTGCTAAAATGAAAGTGTATATTTCAGAAAATAAAGATATGAATAACTCAAGAACATAATATGCCTTTATTAAACCTAATCCTTTTGAGAGTTTAAGCAATCACACACTGACTAATGAAACGCTGCCTACCTGAAGTGTTAAATTCAGTCTATTTTTAGATAGCTCTGGGACAGAATCACTCTGCCCTGGAAAATCTATTAAGCTGGATAGAAATATACAAGAAAATGTTCTAAAGTTTGGCAGCACAGTAGGAGACTATAGTTAACAGCAATGTATTTCAAAATAGCTAAGGAAGAAGACTGAAATTGTTCCCAACACACAGAATGGTAAACATTCAGGTGATGAATATCCTAAATATCCTCACTTTATCATCACACATTCTATGCAAGTAACAAAATGTCACACAAACCCCATAAACATATACAAGTATCATATGTCATTAAAAAAAATTATAAGGTGATGGAAAGTTACTCAGTCACATTTTTAAATAAACAAAAGAACATAATATGCCTTTTTTAAAATAAAGGTTTTTAATGCAGTGATAATCTACCTTGTTAATGAACAGCACAAAAAGCTATATTCCCAAATACCTAAAAGTAACACTGCAACTAATTATAACCTACTTTGTGTTTTTGTTTTTTTTTAAAAAGAGATGGCTTCTCTTTAAAGACCTGTGCTACCCACGTTGAACTTGAACTGCCAGGCCAGGGGTCCTCAAACTTTTTATACAGGGGGCCAGTTCACTGTCCCTCAGACCGTTGGAGGGCCAGACTGTGGGCCCTGGGATGAGTCAGCTGCTTAGCAGGACAGGCAGTGATGGCAAAAAACCCAGTGGGCCGAATAAATGTCCTAAGCGGGCCGCATGTGGCCCATGAGCCGTAGTTTGAGGACGCCAGTGCTAGACTCAAGTACTGCCTCAGTCTTCCAAATAGTTGGAACTACAGACACGTGCCATCATGCTTGGCTAACCCCAAAAGAAGATAAATTTCTCCTACTGAAACAGAAATACAAGAATTCAGGTTTAAGGGAGTACACAGCCTCAGACTGGTTGGCATCAGTACCAGGCTAGGAAGAAGAGCCTCACTATGAAGGAAGTTCTGCACACATACAGAGCAATGATCAAGACCAAGTAAATTGGGATGTCTGGATGGTAGCTAGGATATAATCATGTTGGACCAAACTGGAGCCTTCACTATCTGTAAATTTAAGAAAGTCAAATACACAGTCTACTCCTTACTTGAAAATTTCACTCTGATATATGTTGTAACTGGATCCTCATTACTCCAAATACTACTAGAATAGAAAAGCTCCCATATTACACATGCTCTACTTCCTAAAAACCTTATTAAAATTATGAAAACAAAAAGCTACATAACTTCTTTAGGCTTTGTTTACACATCTGTTTATGATTTCCTCCCAAAGTGAAAATAATTTCAGAGATCATCAGTTGAATTCAAGTTCAAGAGAGTCTGCCACCTATCACCATTTAACTAAAACAAACACACACACACACACGTGAATTACCCTATACTGGGTATATAAACAGGACTGGGGGGCCAGGGGTCTGCCTGACTTAACCATGGCATTCCCAGTACCCAACAGTGTTCAATAAACAGTAGGTACTCCATAACGTCCATTGAATAAAAGGGTTTTACTTAAAAAAAAAATTAGATGAGCTGACTGATAACATTCTATAAATATTTCTCTACATATTAGTTGAATCATGTTATCGTAACATATTTTGTAATCATTTTTGTAGGTTTTAATTATTAATTATTGCTCCCAAAATAAAATGAATTTTCTTTTTCTAGAACAACTAGAACAACTAGAATTCTAATGGCTAACAAAAAAGAATAATATTTTCTAATTTTCAACTACTAATCTAAAGCTTGCTTTATTACTAGTAAAAGTTTATTACAAGACTGAGAAAATCTGAAGTATAAAATATCTGAAAATCTACAATCTACCTAAAACATATTAAAGAAAATCTTTAAAAATATTCCCAGAAACAAAAGTTATCCAGTTGTTAAAAGCTTGTTTTGCTAACTCAAGATTTAAAAATATCAACTCAAAAGTATTATCTAAGTTTGGAAGCTTTTTCCCAACAATTTATAACTACATTTTCTTTCTTTCTGTTTTTTTTTTTTTGTTTTTTTTTTTTTTTTTTTGGACAGACTCTCACTATGTCACCCTCAGTAGAGTGCCATGGTGTCACAGCTCATGGCAACCTCAAACTCTCGGGCTTAAGTGATTCTCTAGCCTCAGCCTCCTCCCAAGTTGCTGAGACTACAGGCGGACCCACCACAATGCCCAGCTATATTTTGTTGCAGATGTCATTGTGGTTTAGCGAGCCTGGGCCAAATTTGAACCCACCAGGCTTGGTGTAAGTGGCTGTTACCACTGTGCTATGGGAGCCGAGCCTATAACTACATTTTCAAACCACATTATGTAACTACTTTATATCTTCTCTTGCCACTTCCTAAAAAACAATCTAAGCTGAACTATATGCTATACAGAAAAAGAATAGCATGTTTTCCTCAACTACACTGAGGCCATCATTGATTAAAAAATTGTATGTATGAGCTATTCAGAGATACTGTGAGTGAATCTCATGGGAAAAAGAAAAAGATCATACTCATTTAAAAACCAGTAAGAATAAGCTATAACTATGAAAATGTATTCTTTCTCTAAATATTTTGTACAACTCAACTTTCAAATAAACATGAGATTCCAAAATATAGGACTTAATAATTTACTGAAATTTTAGACTTGTAGGTATACGGGATAATTTTTCTCTCAGCTGAAAACTGGTCAGAGACTGCTTCGTTAGGCACGTTCCACTAGTTACAAAGTCCTGGCACATTTTATTTCCTTGATTTATAGTTAAGAGTATAGGTCCTGAAGCCAGAGTATTAGGTTCAAATTGCGGCTCAGAAACTTTCATCTTGAGAAAAGCTGTTTCATTTGGCTTACCCACAAAATGGGAGTAGGATTTGCCTCTGAGATCTGTTCTGAAGAATAACTAACCTATTTTCACATACTCAGAAGAGTCCTTCATACATGTTAACTCTCTCATCACTACCAAACCCTAGGTCACTACTGCACAGTCTGGAACTGGTCTCCCTGTCTCTAATCTTGTTGTCTTCAAATCCATTTTCCATCCTATTATCTCTTAATCTAACACAAACAGTGACCACGGGCCACTCCTATGCACTCCTGGTTCCTGACGAGTGACAGCCAGGATTTGTAAATGCTCCATCTTCCTCCCTAGCAGCAAGATTCACCTTGCTTCTCCCAAAGTCTCTTATCAGGCCAAAAACCTAAGATAAGAAAAAGTAATACAGTATTTTTAAAATAAATTTTCAGAGACTGACTTCCATTCTTCCTTTCCTAAAACATACTTTCTGTCACTGTACTTAACACAAAGACAACAATGCAGGAGAAAAGGAGACAGAAAAAAAGAAACTAAACTAACATTTTGTACTTAATGGCAAACAACTTCCTTAATAGGTGTCAAGTAACCACGTGAACACCATCGAATAACCACTGGCTATCTCTATTGTTTTGCAAATGCTAGACCTTTTAGAACCAAGCTCAAAAGTAGACATTAACAGGAGTCCCCACAGGCTGCAATATAAAGCTATAGGATTCTCCTACACATCTTTCAAATCTGAGCTCAAGAATTATTACCTCTATAAACTTCCCTGACATGGAGTTAATTAAGTCTTCCTCCCTAACTCTATCTTGTATCATACCATACCACAAAGTAAGACATTTAGTGCTTTTCTATCCCCCAAGAATATGAGCTTGATGAAGACAGAGGGACTGGCAATTTTTCCACCCTACTCTCTAGCAAGTTGAGTGGCACAAAATAAATTCTAACATATGCTTGCAGGATAAGATTATAAAACATTACTGTTTGACATAACATGTTTTTCTGTATCTTTCCACTCTTAATGTTTCTGAAATAAGAATGTCAAATAAATATACTAAATATGTTTAACATGGCAGTGCTTCTCTTTGCTCTTGGAAAGCTATTATTAAAATGATGGTGCATCATATATAACCCATAGTGCCCCCAGACCTAGAAAATACAGTATGAATAATTCCAGCATTAATGAAAACGATGCCACCAATTATTTTTCTTATTAATGAGGTCAATTCTTGATTTTCTATAGTAACATAGGACAGCAATGGCTAAATATTCCTAAATTACAAAGAACACATAAATTATTTAAATATGTATAAAATGCATCACATTTTTCTTCAGAATTATCCAGTTATTTTTCCTAAACTAATATAATAATCAGCTCTACATCTGAAGATGTACTATGTTTATTACCAGAAAGAGTTGAATACTTTAATCGAAAGCATAGTACTATGAGAACATTAAACTCAAAGTATCACCTTGTATGTTCTTTTATTAATATTCCATCACCTATATCCACTTTTTTTCTTTATACACTTTCTACCTAACATTATTTTAAATGATGGCAAGATATACTGCTTCCTCAACCATGTTTCTCCTGGCCGAAGTCTATAATTCTGCTTACATGGGACAATGCCCTAATTACAGTATAACCTCACAGATGGCCACCTCCCTACGCTGAGCACCTCCTTAAGCTGACCTAGTTTTCATAGACTGGTCATGAACCACATGTACTTATCAGTACAGTAGGCCCAGTTCCTTATGTTGAACAGTTTGGTATGTTGACTAGTTTGTTATAGTCCCTTGGGTAGTCAACCTACAGAGAATGTACTATGTAAGATTTAATTATTACCTTTTTCTCTCTCCAAGATTATTCTATCATCTGATCAATACTCATCACCCTACACATCTTTGCCTTGACAAGATTTCAGTTCCTGAAATTATGAATGAATGGTCTGCTCTCAACATCCTTTTTCTTCTTCTTTTCAAGAATCAAGGTCTTACTCTGTCACCCAGGATGGAATGCAGTGGGTCAACTACTGGGCTCAACTGATCCTCCTGCTTCAGCCTCCCATGTAGCAGGACTACAGGCATGTACCACCACCACCACACTCGATCAATTTTTTTTTTCCATTATTTGTTTAGACACAGGGTCTCAAACTCCTGGGCTTAAGTGATGGTGCCACTTTGCCTCCCAAATCTCTGTAATTACAGGCAGGTGCCCAGCCAGTTCAATGTCCTTTTTCTACACGGCCTTTTTTCTCTTCCCATTATGCTAATCTCTCCATGTGTTAAAAAAAAAATTCTTTTTTTAATGAAATGAATCTATTAAGGTATTTTAAAGCTCTCACTAAAAATCAATTATAAGATACTACACTAAAAATGATAACTTTAATTCTAATCAATGACAGCATGTCAGCAAAGACTTGGATAGGAAATACTGTTAATTTCCCTAAAGATTTACCAGTTAATATCAGTCTACATCTGTAAACGTTGGACCTGACCAGACTGTTTATCAGAATGAATTTAGGTAAATCTGCATAATGAAAATGAGTTACTACACAGTCAAACATGCATTACTTACATCGGAACTTATATCTTGAACTCCTAAGAACAGAAAAAAGTTTACAATATTGAAAAGATTATGGGATATTATCTAAAATGCTGAGCCCCTTGGTGAGTCTGCTTTTCTGTAAGTTATTCTTTCTGACACAAAGAACTGAAAAATTTCTCTGGGCAAAAAAAAAACAAAAAAAACCAGCTTCTGATACTGAATCAAAATGGTTCTATTTTTTAATTCTAAAATTAGATAATATAAAAATTGAAAAATTTGTATTAAGATAATATTCTTTTATCAAAAAGAAAAATCATTTGGCTTTGACTTTAAACCACATCATCAGCTGTAAAATTCTCTTAGTTTGGTTTCTTTAAAAGCTACAAGACACAACCCATATGTAAAATTATTTAAGAAGAAAAATTATATTCTCACGTGGAAGGGGAAGAAGGAAAGCTTTAAAAAGCTGTTAATCCCCCCAAAATCTGCTCTTTCTAACCAAATTTTGGAACACTTCTAGCCTATATATAAAAATGCTAATAGTTACACTTATAGTATTTTATACAACTCTAAATATGTTCTATTCAAATCTAATATGCAATTTAAATTTAAATATACTTAAAAATTTATCAAAAATTAAAAACTTCTGAATGTTTAATATTTGCTTAATCATAAAGCTAATGTCTGTGTCATATACCTGATAAAAAAAAAGGCATCCAAAATGTAGTACATATAAATTTAAAATTACCATTCTGAAAGTTAACCACCTAAGAAGTCACTGGTAATTTATGGCATTTCTAAGGTTTGGAGTAATTCATTTTAATTAACACATTTTTATATTTGCATTTCTGTGGAAATTACAAGAGATACTGCATACATATTGCAGAATATATCTGATGACTAAATTGACATTAAGCCTATTTAACGGAGAACGTTTCTAAAAACTTCACTGAGCTGCCATAATTTTTGTCAGCATATGTAGTACTGAATGACCATTAAAATACCTGAATTGAAACTATTCCAGTCTAGCAGTTTGTAAGATCTTGTGTTACCCATAATTCCGACAAAGGCTGAGTTCAAAACAGCAAATTAGTAGATCAGTTTTAGGTACAGAATAGTAGGAATAAAACAAACAAACAAAAAAAACACTACAAACAAGAACACAATCAGTAACACCACTTGACAGGAACTGGAAAGACAGACAGCAGAGTTAATCAGAAGTAGAAATAGGAGGGAGGGGAGGAGCATGCTACAGGAATCTGACATTAACTCATCGGATTATTCAGTTACCTTGGTTTTTAAAACCACCCCGTTCTTTCCCCTGTTGTATGCTCCTGCTCACTTAACATTTACCAAAGGAGGAATTTTTTTTTAAAAGCCCTCCAAAATAATAGCCCATAGAGTTAGCAGGTGGTAGTGGTTTTAAAATGAGATTTTTTTTTCCTTCTATAGCAAGAATGAAATAAAAACTTCCCATATTCACTAGTCAAAAAATTGCTGCAAGATTCCCTTGAGAATACAAAAACAGCATTCTTAACACTAGCACATGCATCTCAATCCATCATAAATTTCTCTCCGCAGAGTAACTCAGTGGCACAAAATTAATACATCATCATTATGGTAGATGCTGACCTGGTTTCATTTTAACATTCAGCTTTTTTTCAACGAATTAAAATTTCCTCATAATTATTTAAGGGAACGGGAGATTAAAAAATGTTCTTTAAGAAATGTTCCATTTTATTGCATAATAATATATAAAACAATCCGAAGCATATGTTATTTTAAATCAAAATAATATAACATTGGAACCATTGGAATATATAATTGATACATATTTCACTGAAATAAAACAAAATGAAAATATAACTCAGAAACCATTAAGAGCATTTAAATACGTGTGCCCATAACGTCTTGCTTGGGAAATAATCCATTAATAAGTAAGAATTTCTACATGCAAATGAAAAAAATATTCTAGCGGAGGAGGAAAGGGAAAAAATGGATGGTGAGCCTGTCATTACAATACACAAAATATAGTTAGAATTCCTCTTTTCTTGGATTAGTTATATTTACTAATATTGGATACTTTTATTTCTTACGCAGCTATAATGAACTGTCAGGTAAAATAAATCCTGAAGCATTTTTTTTTTAAGTAGTAACACTTTAAATATTGCTCTGTGCTTAACCTTATGTTCGTAACTTTCATTTGTTCTCCCAAACTCTACAGCTTACTCAGAGCACACGGAAGCAACAAAATAAAACCAGCATGTTTACAGTAAGCAGAGACATTATCAACAATTGAATAGATTCCTAAAATTTATGGAGCTATCAGGCCAGCGGTGGCATCTATTAAAATGTTTTATGGTCCACAGAAACACAAATCCATGGGTCACTCCAGTTAATCCTGGAGTTATCTTAACTCAGTCTTTCCAAGTAATTCAAGTTCCTAAATATAAAGATACAGAATTTGGCACAGATCTCAATCATGAAACTGGCATCAGTCTGGTTTTTTCTTTAAAAATTGCAGATTATATAAATGCTATAGGGAAGAAGAGATCTTAAATTGACCAGAAAAATAAGAAACAGGAGAAAAAAATAAACCAGAGAAGAAAAAGACTGGTGCTTAAAAGACAAGTATTGGCTCAGCTTCAGAGTTAAATAATCCTGACTAGCACTGTTTCTCTGAAATCTCAGTCAGGCCAAAAGAATTCCATTCTTCTGTAATAAACTCAAAGGACCCTAAAACACAGGGTATACTTTTAAAAAATTTAAAGAATGGTAATGCTCTGTATCCTCAAAATCACTTCTACAATAGTTTCCATCCAGTTAGTTATTTCAGAGCATTCTACTCATCCTTCCAAGCTGTCGATATGGGGCTCACAGAGAGGTTACCAGAAATGACAATAGTTTTCAAAAACAGAAATGTATATAAGCTAAGTAAGAATACTAATATAAATTCAGGTTTAGGGTAAGTTGACTGAGCATCTAGTCAATGAGAAATGCAAGAGCATATTTCCTTATGGATAGTTTCTACCGTTTATTACACTTACTTTAGACTTTAAAAATCAACACAGTATTTCTAATCCAAGAGCCTGATGTTACTGGGGCTTTGATACCATTCTCTTTTATAATTATGGCCCAAGGTTTCAAAGAAGTGAGCTATTAGTCTTAACTTGTTTACTTATATAAAACAGCTATGTAAAAGAAAATGAGGAACCAGAGGGGTTTTTTGTTTGTTTACTTCTTAGATAATCCAAGGATGTCTGCAGTGACTTTTTATTTTGAGATGTTGGTCTCACTGTGTTGCCCAGGCTGGAGTACAGTGGTTATTCACAGGCCCATTCATAGTGTGCTCAACTGGGCTCAACTGATCCTCCTCTGTCAGCCTCCCAAGTAGCTGAGATTTACAGGCACTCTCCAATGCATCCAGCTTCACAATTACATTTTAAAAGATTACCTCTTTTAAAAATGAGAAAATTAAATAATGTTTAAGAAGCTATTGCTAATAAATAAGAATGAACACCTTAAATTAATGGCCATTTAACTGCCAAATTATAAAATTTGGGTCAAAGAAAATAGGTGACTCAAAAGCTATTTAAGTATTCCCCAAAGTGATACCTTGGTTTAAAATACACCCAGATCTCTTTGTTTTGTACAGAAAAGTTACCAAAATGCACTTCTACTTGGTTTGATTATTTTTCATTAAGACTATAACAAATATTTTATTTTTTTTAAGACTACTAAAATATTTTAAAGTAACATCTACCAGTTTATACCTTCTTTTCATTTCTCATTTCAGATAGTCTTGGCGTAAAAAAAAATTTACAAAAATTTATTTTAATAACGATCACTTAAATGAAGGGAACATTGAAAACAAATTTCTTAAGGACATACCGGGATTGTGGATACGATCCAAAAGCTTCACAGAACGTGCACTAACAACACCCCCAACATGCACAAGAAATCCAGGAGGAAATGCCGTCAAGGTGAAGAACGGAAATTCCTAGGGGAAAGAATGGGAGGAAAATACAACTGACCACGTGGAAAGCGGGAAAAATTTGCTTGTTAAAGGAAATATATTCTATCCCTCAAAATACAAGGCTACACATTATATGTTATGTACGCTTCATAATTAAAAATTTCTTTAGAGGTTTATAGTTCCAAATCCATTTTCCCATATGTTCAATTTTATACAGAACATAAAAATCCTTTGTATTAATTCTCAATGAGAAAAAAATGTCCTCAGAGTTCCTATTTGAGATACTTGAAACATACTCTTCCTCTCAATCTTTTACTCTGATGCAACTTTGCAGTAAAATGAGGGGACTCCCCTTATCTATTTCTGGGTATAAATAGATGCCCCCTTCACCTATGTACCCAATCTAAACCATTGGTAAAGACTCCAAAGGCCTGGGGCAAGAGATCTAAAAAGGTGGGATCAAGGAAGGGGAAGAGAAAGGATGAGCAATGTGGGTTAAAAGAAAGGAGAAAGGATAAGGGCAAAAATCAAGTTCAGGCAGGTAGAGACTTGCTGTGTGGGACTATTTACTCTCTAGCCAGAGCAAATGCAAGTACATAAATGTATACTAAGGAAAGGAGAAAGGTATGAGGATAAGAGCTAGGGAGGCGATAAAGTTCCACAAGTTTCTCCAAGCTTTGTTCTCCCCTTTTCTCTTAAGGACATAAATGTCATCAATTTAAGAGACAAAGAGAAACAGTCGAAATGATAAAGCAGAGAGAGGAAATTCATAGAAACAGCCCACAGGAAGAAAGGGAAGCCCCTATGGCTATGCAAACACAGGACCCCTCTAGGTGTACAAGCTGGAAGGACCTAGGGGAAGCCTGGCAACTTGCCCTGTCTGGCATTAAGACTGATGCGGCTCACTCAATCAGAAGTCACTTACCTCAGCTATTTTAAACACAACTGAGAAATGAAAAACAAGCAACACAGGGCTCTCACAGCCGAAAACTGTTATGCTCATGCACTTTATTGACAGAAGATATCCAAAGATCATATTTATCCTATGATACACATTAGTTATGTGTATTTTAAGAACATAAATTAGATATCTTACTTTTTTGAGACCATAGTGGATTAAGACAACAAATAAAAGCTGGGAGAGAAAAGACTACTACTAGAAGCAGGCACATTAAAAGCAACAAGGTGATTGACTGGCTGATTCAATACAGCATGGAGAAGACAAACTCGCAAAAGCTTAATTCACAAAGCGTTAACAACTTGAAATCATGTAGCACAAAAGCAAACAGTCCAGCTGCCCAGCAACCCATGAAGGTTGAGTGTAAAAAAATACATGTGTATGTGTTATCTACACACACAAGCAGTATTCAGAAATAGACTCAGTTTGAATTCAGAAGTTACCTATAAATGGAAAAGAGCAAGAAAAAAGTCTAGGCTATGTAAGAACTCTAAGTTCCAGTTGGTGGGAGTGGTAAGGTTTGGCCCTGCAGAGGAAGAGGAGAGCTGGGAAATGTTACTTGTATTATGACACGTATAGTCAAAATGAATCCTTATTTCTATTGGAACTGTTTAAACTTATGTTTTAAATGAGAAATGTATGGGTGAGTTTATGTTATTTTGTCAGGTCTTCAAGATGTTTTTCCCCACTGTTAGGAACACTTAAATTTTAAAATTTCCTCAAAATATCTGAGGTCTGTGATGGTCCCATAGAATAAAAATTGCACTCCTTATACTTCAATCTTTTAAATCTCTAAACAAGAGATAATAGAAAATTTGTGTAAGCCAAATGGAAAACAGTACTTCCTTCTAAAGCTAAGAAATAAGTTAAAAGCACGTACGAGAAAATATCTGCATGTAAGATTTTAGATAGGTATGAAAAAATGATTTCTTTATTTGAGATTGTTTATTCTCTAAATCCTGGGAAACTGGATAAAGTGACAAGAGGGAATGCATCCTACTAAAGCTGGAGCAGAAAGACACAGGGCAACAGCTGCCAGTGGTGAAGGCCGACTCTGCCAACCCAAACGTCATCTTATCTTATCCTAGTTCACCTAATCAGCACCCCAATTCACTTTAAATACAAAATTTAACCTATGATAAACAAAACTATCACTGTCATTTAACCAAAACTCCAGCTTCAGGTAATTTCCTAATTAGAACAGCTACTGCTGAAATCCAATGACTGTAAAGTACCTAACATCACCATCACCATGACCAGGGACATTCAAGTACTTAACACCTACCTGGCCCAGTGGATACTACTCTACAGCTATGTTTCATAACCTTTCCAATACACTGCCGAGAGGGAGGCATTATTATCTCCACTTGTTTATGTGAAAAACTGAAGAAGACCTTTTTATTTCGAGATCTTTCTGGGCAACAAACCTTATCTGGTTTGCGTGTCATTCTGAGTTAAAAACTCAATTTTTATCAGTAATCTTTTTTATCAAACCTGAATTTACAGATTTTCTTTCACTAAAAAGGAAGCTTCCTTAAGATCAGACCAAGCACACGGCATTCAACATCTAGATGTGGATGTCAGAAACTGTGGAAGAAATTTTCTGCCATGGCATGACAACTCACAGCAACCTCCAACTCCTGCGCTTAAGTGATCTCGTGCCTCAGCCTCCCAAGTAGCTGAGGTGCCCGCCACAATGCCTGGCTATTTTTCTCTTGCAGTTGTCATTGTTGTTTAGCTGTCCCAGGCTGGGTTTAAACCCACCAGCCTGGACGTAAATGGCCGGCGCCCTAATCACTGTGCTACCGATGCCAAGCCAAGAAATTTTCTATTAAAAATATGTAGGATCCCAGATGGACTTCCTATGTTGATGTTTACATATAAACCAAGTGCATGCAGCATAAAAATATTTAATATCAGTTTGCCCAGAGACACTAACTAAAAATCATTAGAACACAATGGGAATATTCTTTTAAAAAGAGATTTATATAGAATTTTTCTTAAAAGAAAACTTAATCAACTTAAATAGTTGATTTTTTTAAGTAATCTTTTTATTATTCCAAAAGGCCAAAGTTAAACATTTTAGTTATAAAACTCCATACCAGATTCCTACTATGATTTACTGTACAATTTTACCCCTACATCTAAAAAGATTACAATTCATTAAAAGACTTTGCTTTATAGGAATGTTTCCAAAAGTTGTGTTCCTCACTAACAGCTATTTTACTTTATTTATTTATTACTAACAGCTATTTTAAAAGGAAGGTTCCATCCCACATCTTAATACTGGGAAACGACTAAGATAATCTAAGTTGACTAGGTTTCTAGTATACATCCCAGAAACGGAGAAGTATTTCCACCTTTCTTATAGATAAAACAAGAGACTTACAAAGAAAAATAAACCTATCTACGCGATGTCAAATAATCCATAGGTAAAACCTAAATCCAAACAAAACTTTCATCTCTCCATCGCCCAAAAACATGGCACCTTTTGCAAGAAAGATCTTGCCAAATTTTTTTTAATGCTTTTGTGAGAGAAAAGTAATTCTTTTAGTTTTCGAGAAGAGCTACTTGAATAATCCACTAAATAAAAGAGGGTAAGCAAATAAAGTGTGTCCTCCCTAAAGGGGAAAACAAAAAGCCAGATAATTAGCAAGGGTATTTAACAAATATTTAGCAAGGATAAGATGAATATTTAACAAAATATTTTAAAAAGTATAAGTAGATCATGTCAGTGACATGGTGTTGAAATGCAAAATTAAGGCATATTAGAACATGTCTGGGGAGAATTCTTCATAATTTTATACACATATTTCCCCAAAGCCATGCTAATGGAAGCCACCAGTAAACAGGAACGCTAAAGATAACAATGCTGTTGCTATGTGCTATGTACACAGCATAAAGAAGTAATCAAGAGGCAGTCTCAGGCCGGGCGCAGTAGCTCACGCCTGTAATCCTAGCACTCTGGGCGGCTGAAGTGGGGATTGCCTGAGCTCAGGAGTTGAAGACCAGCCTGAGCTACAGCGAAGACCCCATCTCTAAAAATAGCTGGGGGTAGTGGCGGGCAACCTGTAGTCCCAGCTACTTGGGAGGCTGAGACAAAAGAATCACTTGGGCCCAAGAGTTTGAGGTTGCTGTGAGCTGTGACCGCACCACACTTTATTATACCCTGGGCAACAAACTGAGACTCTGTCTCAAAAAAAAAACAAAAAACAAAAAAACAAAAAACGGCAGTCTCATAAACTCAGTTGTCAATGACAAGTATAATTCTCTATTTCTTTCCTGTTAATTCCATGAAAGTTATCTAGTAATATACATCAAATGTATTCATCTCCAAAATTTCAAGAACGTTTAAAAACATATTTGAAAACATAAATTTTATCTAAACTAAATTCAAAATGATTTTCATTAACATTTTTTTCCCTGAAAGTGACACAGTTTTAAAGATTCTTAGTTTGGACACAGGCACAACACACAGGCCAAAATCTCCCATCTTATCAAATTTCAAAAGGACCCAAGTTTTTCTGTTGATGTATTAAGACATTCTGGAATGGTAGTTAGATTACAAACAATCATATTCCTACCGTGTGGGTTCTGCAGAAAATGTTAAAATGGGGAAGAGGGAGAGATAAAGAGCATCCTGGCCTAAAACACATGTCCTTCAACTCTGACCCTTCATGTTTTCCGTCCTTTGCATGAATGGGTTTTAACAGACGATGGGAACGTTTATGCAGGCCTTTGGGGACAGTCGCTGGTATGCCCGGGAGGTATGAGAGCAGCTGAAAGGTAAGGGCTGCCTGATAGCGTAGACAGCAAAGAACGGACCCAGCTGAAGTCTCATTGCTCTGCTTAGTTACGCTCAAATCCTGGTGCAGAATGGAACACGTAAAAGAAGATTCTGAAAATACATGTAGCTTCCAAGTCAGACAGAGTGAAAGCTATAGAATTGTGTCTTAAAAAAAGTGACATGACACACAAAACCATGCACTGTACTAGTAGAAAAAGGAACATGAGCCTCACAGTGCTATTAAATTGAAAATAAAACTCAGCATTATGAAAAGGAAAAAGCTAGCAACACTTGCTAAAAGCTTAAATAAAACTTAAATGACCAGGATTAAAACTACAAAAGCTTCCAATACAAGAAATAGGCTCTCACACATGTTCAGAAACATACCCGCCTTCTACAGAACCTATGAGGCGATCCTCCCTTAGCCATGAAGTTTATTAAAAAAGAGAGAGAGAGAGAGAAATCATCCAAAAACTAGTGACTATTCATTTTCCTACTCAATAAATTGTAACTAAATGTTAAACTTACAATAATTAAAATACAGGGAGCTGCATTAAACTGAATAGCCACATTATTTACATTAACATGCAGGAATACAGAATCTGAATCTGTACATTTCTTATCCTTCAGAGATTGGCCAGTGATAATAATCTCAGCAAATAAATATGTGAATATTTTATTCAAGAATTATTTTTAAATAATAAAATGCTACTAAAATATTGTTTCTGTAAAAATTTCTACCATTTCCTTTCCTATATTATGACATTAATGAAAAACAACTTCCGCATTCAATAGGTATTTCCTAAAAGAGCATTTCTTATAATAAACTGGAGGACAAAACAAAAATAGTTAACTGAATTATTCCTAACGAAAGTGATTATGCATAAAAACATTGTTTTGATACTTTACATATATTTTAGACTTCAAAATTACAATATTACAGATATGTGACCAAAAATGATTAAAATAAGTAACAATACAGAAGCATAAAATAAAGTCGCATTAAAGTGTAAGAATAAAGAATGTCTAGTGAATCTTACCCTCTGTTCCAATGCTGACTGAGTCTGTTGTCTTAAAAGAGCTTTAAATGGCCCCCCTTCTTTTCCAGCACTCCCACTTCCCATTCCTACAGAAATCAGTACATAAATAACAACCAGAAAAACAACTATAGAAACAGAAAGTTTAGTTGCATTCATCTTCATAAATACCATAAATTAAGATCTGATACAATGATCCAAACATTTAAAGCATTTGGGATAACAACTAAAGTACATACTATTTTATTCTATTCACAAAATTTTCTTTAGAAAACAAGATGTCAAAATCCTACTGACCATGGCTAGTTTTAATTTGTAAAAATTTTAAGAGAAATTATATTAAGGTGATGAATCTATGTATAATATTCCATTTTTTAAATTGAATCTTCTAATAAAAAATAATCAAGATAATAATTACTATGTAAATAACTTTAAAATACTAAAAATTAAGGGAAATATTAAATATTCGATAAAATATATGGAAGAAAAGCATTGATTGTACACACTTAAAATATTTTAAAATTCTCTAAAGAGCATATAATTTAGGCAATTTTTAAATATAGTCAAATCTATTTTCCGATGACTTCCCATTTCTAAATATAACATCACAATAAATAGTTACTTCATAATTGTCAACACTTACTTGCAAAAATCAATAATTTTTTTAAAGACTAAAAATCAAACATATAATAATAGACACATTACAAATGCACATAGTTACAGATGAAAGAATTATATTTCCCAAACTCTTAGATGTATTTTTCAAGGCTTAATTTTACCTCATTTTATTTTTTTGACAGTACCAATAGATCAACTATGGTCAAACAAGAACAGGAAATAGGGGACAGATGAGAAGCCAGTGCTCTATCAGACTAGAGTTACGCTAACCCCACCTCTTTCAAAACTGAGGATGCATACAGTCACATTTACTGCAATGACTTCAAAAGAAACTAATTCACTTTTACATTTTTAGCTGTTCTTGGATAAGGAAACAAAGGTTAGCATGTGTATAGTCCCATCCTGTTCTTCAAATACAAAAAAAATTAATTTTTGTTATAGTAACATTATTTTTCAGAGACTATACAATACTAAACATAGAAATGAAACTAAGGTTTTATATGAAACATATTGAAAGCCACAAAATAAAATGTAAATTTGTAGTGATAAGCAAAATATCAGAAAATATAGCAGAATAATTTGATAAGTAATGCAACAGAAAAAAACAAGATACGGAAAGAATATCACCAAAATGAGACTTAAACTGATTCAAACAGAAGAATTTACTAATGTTACAATATGGTTTAGCAACGTGATGACAGAGGTCCAATATGAATGGAGTTGGCATGAAAAGAAAGCTAGTAAAACATCTGAAACACAAACTCTAGTAATAAAGAACCTAACAATTACTGGAAATGTCCAGCTCTATACACTTAGACATAACTTTTAATATGCAAAGTAATTTAGAAGAATACTCATAATTATCCACCATATCATCCTCAATTGTTTCCTCATAATTTTAATTGCTTAAGTCTCTACTGGTAAGAAAAATAACAGAAATACATCCTGTATGAAATACTGAATAATTCTTTTTAGTATGAAAAATACAGAGATTAAAAAGCTGACATAATGTGGTCCTACCAGAAGCAGCCAGGAACAGCTCTTCACTGAAAGAAACACTTTTCCTCAGAACTGGGCTGACAAGGCTAGAATGATGAGGGGTAAGGCTAGATTCCGAGAGGAGGAGACAGGACTTTTTAAGATGAAGGGAATCACAAGAGAGAGAGGGGGAGCTGGGAAACAGGTAAATCCCAGGTCTCTGTGGGTAAGGTGCTGTGGAGGAAAGTAGCAGAGAAAAGATGCAGATTCAGAAGATGACCAGAAAATGCAGGATAAGGAAAGCAACGATGAAGCAAAACATAACAGTAAAAATGAATTTTAAAACGTATAGACAAATTACACTAGGCAAATGAAAAGTCACCAGCAAAACCATCTATCCAGCACAATGTAAATAAAAGGTATAGTCTAAAACCTAACAAAATCTTTATAAACTCTGCAATCATTAGAATTTTTTATATCACTAAATTTAGGATGTGATGCCATTCTGATCACTCATAATTGGCTTCTCTGAGATAGTTAAATTACCGGGCTTTTTTGCTTAAGAATTTGTAAGGTTAAAATGTACCACATTTTCAAACTTTTAAAGCCAGAAATTGTTGCCTCAAATATAAAAACACTTGTTTAAAGTGGTAAAGGTATATAGCACTTCAAAGGTTACTAACTAAAAGATAACATTTTTAAGTATTTTAATTGAATAGCCTTAAAAAACAGTACCAGATTAGCAGACAGATGTCACTATTAATTTTAAATAAATATTAACTTCTTTCTGTCTGGTTTTGAAATGTATATTCTTTTCTTTTTCTTCTAAAATTTTTAATAATTTAATCTGATCACAGTACTATTTGCATTTATAGAGATTTGAGCACCACAGGATCACAGGAACTATACATTCCTGAAGGCCTAACTAAGAAACTATACAATTTGTCTGGTGTCAAATCAATAGCCTAACAATAGCGATCCATAATTCTATTCTTACTTGTTGAGTACTTGGGAAAAAAATATAAAAATAAAGCCTTGTAAAAATTAGAATCTGCAGAAATAAATATAACTTTTTTAAAAGAGAGCTATCAGAAAACTCTCAATAGCTTTTACTATAAACAGAAAAAGGTTCTAAGTTTTATTAACTTTATTCTATTTTTGGCTTCCCCAGTCCATATATAACAAGCCAATTATCATCACCTAACCTATTCCCACTATTTCTCAAGACATTGACTTTGCACACAGGTAAATTAACAGGCAGAGAATCATGAAATACATGCTGAATGACAATTTGATACTTTTAGAACAATCATAATTTTGTCATTTTAAATCTCCATGAATTCTCTTTAGGAGATTTTTAGAACAATCATAATTTTGCCATTTTAAATCTCCTGAGGAAGTCTCCTGAGGACTATTCAAAGATATTTAAGGACTCAGGAGAAAAAACCAAGACACTAAAAACTACTAATATTCTATACATAAGCTACAGAGGTAGTGAATAATTATTATAAAAATAATTTATTTAGGGCAGCACCTGTGGCTCAAAAGGGTAGGGCGCTGGCCCCATATGTCAGAGGTGGTGGGTTCAAACCCAGCCCCAGCCAAAATAATAATAATAATTTATTTAGAGGGAGTTATAAAAATGTGAAATAATACCTCATTTACAAATTATTTTAAAAAATTAAAAAGTTGGAGCTGGAGGATTAAATAAAAATGTTTTTACCGACAATGCAATTGATTGCCTACTAGAAAGCTAAGAGAAGAGAAGTCTGGCTCAGTTAATTTATTGCTTGACAATCTTCTTTTTTGGTGAACTGAAGAAAAAGAAACAGAAATACCAAGGAAATACTCAAGTTTTTTACTCTGGGATAGTAAAGAAAAATAATAGATAAGAGTACTGAAAAATAGACATCTACAGTCAGTGGACCAAAGTCTCAAAAATACTTGAGCATGGTGATTCACATCTATTATCCCAGTACTTTAGGGGGCCTAAGTGGGAGTGTCACTTGAGGTCAGGAGTCTGAGACCAGCCTGAGCAACATGGTGACACTCCATCTCTACAAAAACTATTTTAACTATCCAGGTATTGTGGCACCCACTTTTGGGTATAGCTTCTTAGATGGCTGAAGAAAGAGGACTGCCTGAGTCCAAGAGCTCAAAGCCATAGGGAGCTACGTATTTTTTAAAATTTATCCTTCAAAAACCATCCTAAATCTTTCCTGTTAATATTATCATCAATTTTCAGGCCAGAATCTCTTATTCTTTATTTTTAAAATATTGTTTCCACTGCGACTTGAATGGTTCTATATTTATGGCATAAATATGATTAAGAGGCCACATTCTAAAGTATCCACTACATCAAATACTACATTATTTTTAGATATTATTTATATATAAACTAAAGCTAGCATCTTCAAAAAAACAGGTGTGCATAATTATCTTCTTTATATTTTGTGACTACATTTATAAAAATAGAAATTAAATGTATAGACTTTCTTTAAATGCACTTTCTTCAGAAGTAGCACTGGTTTGGAATTAAATTTCTTTTCATTGTTTTCACAAAATCTAGATTTATTTGGTAAATTTCTTTTTGAACATAAAAGTAAGATTATTAAAGATGATAAGTTAATACTAACACAAACAAGAACTATGTTTTAATCAAAAGGGTGAGAAAACTGCCAGACAAAAATACTATTTATAAATTTGGAAATCATTTACTTATAAAATTTTTTATTTATTTGTGATTGTTCTTAAAAATAATAATTTAATGATTTAAATAAGTTAATTCTATTTTGAGTAAGAAACTTTTTATCATAAAACACATCCCTAGAAACCCACAAAGATTATTCATCAAAATACAAATAGGAGAGAGAAAATTATAAATGTAATAAATCAAGAAAAATTCAAGACTAAGTAAAATTAAAATGCTATTTTCTCACCTAGAAAATAACAAGAAAACGAAACATTCTAAATAACAAGTTAATAAGTATTTAAGTAGATATACATTCTCCAATATAACCATATCAGTGGTTCTTAAGACTTTTTTTCCATAACAAAATCTTAAAATTACATTCAGAAATAGGCAGAGACAAAGAATTCAAAAATGCTTATATTTCATGAGGAATTTGATTGCTAGCTACTAGGGTTATTTTCTATTCAAATGCTTTAAAATGTGATTCCTCTTAATTTGAGTATGAAATAAAAAATGTTCACACACAAAAATACATCTTGGAGTTGATCTACACTAAGATTAAATCAACAAAATGTAGACCTCCAAACGGGATAATTTCTGAACTATGCAAAATTTTCATATTCTAATTGCAGTAACTTCAAATGACCAATATTCACATTATCTTGAACTTAAATGCCAAAAACAGGAGGAAAGATTTGGATGGAAAGCTAATAAGAAACAGAAACAAATTTTTCAAAAAGAAAAAACAAAGGTGGGTGGAAGCGCCTTACCAGTTTTGGGTGTCAAACTCAAATCTGTGTCAGAAGAAGAGGACTGTCGACTGTAGGACTTGGAAGGTGAAAAGGAATAAGTTTGGTTTTTCAGAGGGGTTGAGGGTCCTGATGAGTGAGTATTGGGATTGGGATCTTCATTGAAGGGAATCCTGCCAGAAGAAGGTGGAGAAATATTAAGTAATCATGTGCCAAAGGGCTTGACAGGTGGCAGCATGATCCAAACACCCGAAAAGGATTGGGGCAGGGCCAGCAGTCATTTCTTAAGTGTGGAGCTGGGAATGAGGCCAAAGCAACCAATTACTGTTTAACCATTCATCATTCTCTGCATTGAATATTATCTGCATTGAAACAGTTAATAAGCCAAGTGAAAAAGCAAAAAAGCATGAAATGACAGACTAAGAGGTAAAACAGATTAAAAGGAGAAATAAAAATAAGTACATGATAAAATAGTTTCAAATAAACAATGCTTTCTTAAGTTACAAAAGAAAAAAATGAGCTAGAGAGGGTGTGTGTAAATATTCGTAGTTGTTCTCATATTTGCACACACATATATAACTTTGAAATAAAAATATGTTTCCTTATCCTATAGCATCAAGAGTGCCACAGCTAAAAACACAGCAGAGAGAAAAATGAGTACAGCTCTCCAGAAACATCATATTGAATGCAGAAAACTTGCTTACCTGTTTTCCAACAGCTCTCTTCCACAGAGCAAAACAGAACCTACTCTGACAAGTTTCATACATAAAGAAAAAAAAGCGAATTGGAAGCTCTGGCAACGATTTCATTCAGAATCTCATCACCAATTTTGTTTCTAAATAAATACAGGAATAATCACAAAAATACATACGAGAGAATTCTCAAAATTCACAGTCCACATAGGAAAGACAGGGTGCTTAGAGGATCTGTGGAAGAGACTTTGGAAGCTGGAACAACACTTTCCCTTCCAGATCGTTACAGCCTCTGTGGCAGCTAAATACAGAAGTTCTTCACTGCAGCTGGACTGGGAGTAAGACAGGAGGAAGCAAGGCTCGTGGTACCTGCCTACACTACCTGCCTGCCTGCCTCTGCAGCCACTCTGCCCGTGGCTTGCCTCTCCCCATCTCTGGAGTCTGAGCAGTCTCGTACCAGTATAGATGAGAGTGGGAACAGACACAGAGAAGTTCTGAGTAAGCCGTGAGCCAGTAGCAGTGTGAATTGGGCTGTTGTGAGTCGAGCGGCATCCATGGCTTGGAGGATGAACCAGCGGAGACCTGAGGGAATTTGTGGTCAAAGTGGAAGAAAAGACAACAATATATACAACAGATTGCAAAGTTATGTTAAAATAATTTCAAAGGAGGTTTAAGTTAGGGAAGAGAACTTATTTTTCCTTAATCCCTAACATGCAAAAAACAAGTTAAAAGTAAAAAGAAAAGCTAAAAATTAATTTGTTAGGATACAGTGATAGGTTTAAAGGATCAGATTAATAAATTAGGACTGTGAATAAAAAAAAATAGCAAGCAGAATAGTCAATGGAATTAAATAAGAAAAAGACTGAGATTTGGGTTTTAAGTTACTTTCACATTATTCGTTACTATTTTGACCACAGTAGAACTTACTGTATTGTATTTATGGGAATGAGGAGGACATCCATCAAACTGAGAAGTCAAAAATAAAGTTCTCATACTACCTTTGGAACTGAGATACAAATTGCTGATATAATTATTTATACTTTTCTGAAAGTTTAACAGCTGTTTCTGTCTAGCATCTCAAGATAGAGGTTCTCAAGAATGTCTGGCTCTCATACAGACTGTACAAACTACACTGTGAACTGATGTTTCATCAATTTACACCCTACAACAGACCACATCTATGTGTCTATATATATATATTTAGATCAAATACACAAGTGTTTAAGTATATATTTATCTATGACTTTTAAAATTTTCAAGAAGAAATCTGGCTTTTCCAAAAGGGTTACACTGAATGGAGTACAAAGGTATATGACATAAATGAACCCTTGAACTTCGTATTAGCAACTATTCACTGTACCATGTCTTTGCTTACATGAGGGAAAGAGAATTATATCCTCTCTGAAAAATGATCACATCCCCATTTTCTAGAATTCAAGTTCAAGGCAGGCCAACAGCCCAACTTTGCCGATCTTTTTTCTTTTCCATGGTTATACTATTGACTGCCCAGGGAACCTTCTCCCAGCCATGATTTGTCAAGGTTTGGACGTAAGCTGTCATTAAGTAATCATAATGGTCTTTCCTAGGGCCTATAGCCTATTTTCTGAAAATACTGCCAATTTTACAATAGGACAAATGTTTCTGCTTTTGTTGCTAACATGAATTAAAAATATATTTATTATAACTGCTAAATATCAAACACCTCTTTGATATCTATAATAGTGTCATACAAACAACTCAGTGAGGCTTTGTTTTTGTTTCTCTGCTGACATGAAGAAAAGTCCACAAATTGTTAGACTGAAAAAGTCTAAGAATCTATTCTCTACACAGGAGAATTAATAGCTTAAGTCTCTTAGAAAGCATGTTTCTTTCTTTTTGGAGACAGAGTCTCACTCTGATGCTCTCAGTCCAGTGCTGTGGTGTCACAGCTCATAGCAATCTAAAACTCTTGGGCTCAAGTCATCCTCTTGCCTCAGCCTCCTAAAAAGCTGGGACTTCAGGCACCTGCCATAATGCCTGGCTAGTTTTCCTATTTTTAGCAGAAACAAGTCTTGCTCTTGCTCAGGCTAGTATAAATCTCTGGAGCTCAAACAATCCTTCCACCTTGGCCTCCCAAAGTGCTAGGATTACAGGTGTGAACCACCATGCTTGGCCAGAAAGCACTTTTTTTTTAAGTAGAGAAGCAATAAATCATACTTCAAAGCACTTTTAGCATCAAGAGAGTTCAGCTAGAAAACAACAAAAGTATTTATATTGTGCATTACACTAAAAACGTAAAAGGAAAAAACAAACGAAGTGGAAAATACCATTAACATAAGTAAAATAAAATGAATAAGATAAAACAAACATTGTAAAATGTTCAAATTTGGATATAAAATTAGAAGTAAAATACACTGAAGCATCACCCTCATGTACTCTTTGAGTTCTACTTCCATCAGTCTCCTGGCATGAAAGGCTATCTCACAGGATCGTCCTTGTGATATGCTTAATATTAAATCCATTCAGACAAGAATGTAATCTAAACTAACTTTTAGCTAATTCCTGTCTAGAATCAATAATATTATGTGATAATTAAATAGCAGAATAGCTATAATCAGTTGAATCATAAAATAAGGTATGAAACAGCACCCCAACTGAATCATTATCAAGATACAATGAAGCTGGTTGAAATAAAGCAGCCTAAGAACTGAGGGTTTATGTTTTTAAATAACTAGCCTTCCATACTAATATGCTTTGCAGAAAATCGTAACAAAGCAACTTAAATTCATCGTGGTGTAAAAATGTTTGACAATTTAAGGCAAATGACTAAAACATTAGAAAAGGAGAAAACGTACACAATCCCAGAAGGATTACATTAATGGAACGCTTCCTGAATACATGCAAAACCTATTCCCCTGCTATCTATATCTCATTCTAAGAAACCAATAAGTGGTATAGTATTGTCTTTCTCTTTCCACTAAGTGACTTACTTAAATTCACTATGCAAAGAGAGAAAAAATAAATCTTTCTCCCTCAAAAGTCTCTCTCTGTAATCAGACTCGACCTATAGCAGCTGGCAATTCATATCCTTCTAGGAGATGTTTTAAAACAGAATATAAAACAAATTCATTCTGCAATTTTTAAAACACAATTATTTGTCAATGTGTTTCCAAACAAAATCTGGCAATATGTAATACTGGTCTCTCTTGTGAATAAAATTTAATCCAAGTAACTAACAGAATAAAGAAAATGGCTACATAAAAAGAATACGCTTAAGACAAAGATGAAAATCTCATTTTAAAAAAGACATAGATAAACTTTTTTTTTTTTTAAAGACTATGACTGCTTTCTAGTCAACCTCTCTTGACTAATGCTAAACTGGGAAACATTCTAGGTTTTCTGAGTACAGGATTCTGACTCCTTGATAATCTAGAACAGGAGTCAGCAAACTATAAACCATAGACCAAAACCATCCTGACATCTGTTTTGTAAATAAATAAGTTTCACTTGACCACAGCCATACACAATCCTTTGCATACTGTTCAACTCCTGCTTTCACACTACAAAGCAGAATTATGTAGTAGTATTAGCAAAGACTAAATGATTTGCCCACATCATCTGTTAATTTACAGAAGAACCTCTGGATCAATGGGCCTCAACAAAGTACTATGGCATTTAGGACAGAACAAGTCTGATTTACTGTGTGCTCAGTCTTGTCCCTTCCTGTGTAGAATCACTATGACAGAAAAATCTTGTTTCAAACATTCTGTATTGACAATACAACCACGACCATGTTGAAAATCTTGGTCTTTGGACACAATGACACAAACACAGGCCAAATCCAGACAACAGAAGTTGGATCAGACATAATTTTTAAAAAATGTACAAGTCTAAATTCCTTTAGATCAGAGATCAGCAAAACCCTTTAATTGAAAAGACAGATACTGTGTGGCCAGTGTCTACGATATTATCATCTGGCCTGAAAAAGTTTGCCTACTTCAGCTTTACACAGACCTTAGCATTTCCTATTTAATTATACCTAATTATTTTATTACCTCTGACAATTGTGTTTGAGACTCCTGCAAAGTCAGTCTTCCTTGCTTTCTATACTATGTTGCCAATAATAACATAATCGGATTATCAGGTAGGGGGCTTCATGTGTTCCTCAGAAAATAAGTAAAATTCCACACAATGCACATATATTCATTCATTTAATGCTTTAGTTATCCAATATATAAAGATCAGGAAAAAGTTTACTTTTTTTTTTTTTTTTTTTTTAGACAGAGTCTCACTATGTCACCCTTGGTAGAGAGCTGTGGCGTCACTGCTCACAGCAACTCTAACTCTTGGGCTTAAGCGATTCTCTTATCTCAGCCTCCTAAATAGCTGGGACTCCAGGCACCTGTCACACACCTGGCTGAAAAGTTTAATTTTGTACAACTTAATTGAAGTTTCATATTAAGACAGTTAAATGAAACAGGAAAAATCTAAATATTTTTAAGTTTTAAATTTTGGCAGTCATTTCTGATAAGAAAAATCACCATAGGAAAAAAAATGTATGTCGAAAGATACCCCTAAAATATTTCCAATCAAATGCATAGGTAAAAGATAAAAAAAAAAATCTCCATAAAATCAATGTAATTGACTCATACTTACTCCTTCATATCTTTAGATGGGGAATTACATGCAGGAAGGAATGCTGCTGGGCTACTTAATTTATCCAGAGTACACGCTGTTCCTATGGCTCGTACCACTAACCCAGACTCGCCCTCCAGATCAAAACACTGTAAGTACCCAACAACTGCATTGCCTCTCATTTCAAGGACTTTCAGGCCAATCTTTCTCTGCAGTTCACCTACAAAAAAGGGAAAAAACTCATTTTTGCTTCATATCTCTACATACTATAAAGCTGGTTATGATAGTAATATAAAAAAAAAAAAAACCTCAACAAAGTCAGACTTTTAGAATTTCAAGGGAACCTAGAGGATTATCAGGTTCAGCCTCCTCCCTTCAAGGAAGTAAGATACTACACCCCGCATTTTACGGATGTGGCAAGTTAGGTTCACTCATTCATGCATTCATTTACCAAGCAATTTTTGCTTCTATGCTATGCACTGGTTCTCAGGGAAGGACTGTGGACAGACAACGTTTGAATAGAAAGCATTAGACAGAGAGAGATGGATGATTTGCCTAAGCTCTGACACAAATAAGTGCTGGATGGAGGAAAATCCGAATCTGCTTTCCTGATGTTCAGGGCTCCATCCTAAACCTCCTTGCTCAGAGCTCTTTCCACTCCACTATTCCATGAACACAATGTCCTTTTACCACCTAGTTAGGAACAAGCTTCTGATTCAGATTCCTACTTGTTAAAAGAGTTAATGTCTGTGTGGGGGGGAGGATGGCTTCTGGTGCAGGGAATTATTCACTTATAATTCACTGTAAAATTTCGGTAGCATGTCAAAGAAAAGTAAAAAAAAGTAAAGTATTAAGTCAATCAGTAATAAAGTTACTTTTTTAAAATACCTGACATTAAAGAAATGAGTCTCTGTCTGGCCTCATTTGATGCCCTTGGTGTGCGAATTCGATCAATCCATTGATATTCTGGGTCTTCATTAACCACAAGTTCTTCTACAAATCCATGAATTATCACAGCTCTATAGCACTTTGGAATAGATGTTGCTGTTAAAACAAATTATCTGTTATGCTTCTGTTTCTCAAAAGATAAAATTCAATTTTTAAAAAACGTACATCTAAATTCTTGTCTTTTAAATATAGAGTGTCTTTCACTGTGATCATCTCAATGTAATTATAGTAACACTTCTAATCAGTCTTCTAAGATCCATTTTATTCTTAGCAGTAACTTTCTTTCATGAGGCCTCTCATCTTTTTTACATAAGCATTGTAAACATAAATTGTATTTTTATAAAATACAATGATAAAACGATAGGCTACCTTAAGTAGCATTCGATAACAAAGGTTTATAAAATCAAAATTAAAATTAGCTACGTAAGGCCAGATGTGGTGGCTCACACCTATAATTCTAGTACTCTGGGAAGTGCAGGCAGGTGGATTGCATGAGCTCAGGAGTTTGAGACCAGCCTGAGCAAAAGCAAGATCCCATCTCTACCAAAAATAGAAAAACTGAGGCAAGAGGATTGCCTGCGCCCAAGAGGTTGCTATGAGCTATGATGCCATGGCACTCTAGCCAGGGTAACAGCTTGAGATTCCGTTTCAAAAAAAAAAAATTAGCTAGATAATTACATAGTTAGAAAGCAAATAATAAATTAAGAAATATCTTATTCAAAGTCCTTTGCAAAAGCACTTCTGTATGCCACACACAACAGCCTCAAAAATCACACTATTACCTTTCCAATATAACTTGAGTCATAATAGCTCTGAAGTTTCTAATAACCCACAGCCTTATGCTAACTGGTTCAATAGACACTATGCTACTTAATGAACTCATTTAATATGACTCATTAAATAATAAAACCTATTTAAGTCAAATTGGATTGGATTGAAATAAGATATGGTCAGATTCAAAAAGGGAGCCAGGCATGACAGCTGATGCATGTATGCCTAGCACTTTTGGAACCAAGAGGATCATTTGAAGTTAGGAGTTCAACACCAGCCTGAACAAGAGGGAGACCCCATCTCTACAAGAAATAAAAAAAATAGCCGGGTGTAGTAGGACACGCCTGTAATCCCAGCTTACTAAGAAGGCTGGGGCAAGAGGATCACTTAAGCCTAGGAGTTTGAGGTTGCTGTGAGCTGTAATGATGCTCGTCTTCACTCTAGCCTGGGTAAATTAAGATTCTGTCTTTAAAAAAAAAAAAAAGACAAAAACCTCAGACCACCTATACCAAACTATTCTCTTAAAAGAGACATTTGTGCATTGAAGCTACTCAACTACCTAGGGGTTTTCATCCCTAATTTAAGAGACTGGCTCTGAGTCAAATAGACTTGCCCAATTCAGACCCATGCATTTCACGGAGTTCTGAGGGCCCCTCCCTATAGAAGCCTGTGTAATCTGCGGCAGCTACTGTAATGCTTAGCTATAGTGGTCTACTCCTATCTTTCACTGACCTGTAAAGTTATCACTGGATTTTTCTAACAAAAATTGTTATAAACATGTAAAATTTAGATACCCTTTTCTTTCAATGATAAATAGTCTCAGAGTTACTGCAATTGTGTGTGGAAGATTATCAATTTTCTCCTTTGCATTAAACCCAAAGTATAAAATCTTTTTTATATTAGCCTTCTGAAATACTAATTTCATTTCCCATATTTAACAATTATCAAATTTTCTGTTAAATGAACAACACAATGTATTTACTTACTGCAAAAGAATTTGACTCCACACGATGACTGCCTAAACCGATTTAAATCATTGAAGAGGTCCACTTTGACAACTACATTGATTTCCCCTCGGATACCTATAAATTCAGAAAGAAAATCAAGCTTCTACCTTAAGAAAATAGTGTAATTAAATAACAAAGCACATAAAACACAATAATTTTAAAATATACCCAATCCCTGTCTTACAATGGCTCAACTTAAAATTTTTCAACTTTATCATGGTGGTAAACAGTCTGCTTTTCACTTTTACTATAGTATTCAATAAATTATGAAATAGTCAACACTTTATTATATTATAAAATAGGCTTTGTGTTAGGTAATTTGGCCCCACTGCAGGCTAATGTAACTGTTTAAGGTTAGAGTAAGCTAAGATAAACCATGGTGTTTGGTAGATTAGGTATATAAAATGTGTTTTTGACTTAATGATATTTTCAAATTAAAATGGGTTTTATCAGGACAAAATCCTATCATAAGTCATGGAGAAGCTGTAATTTATCAATCATAAAAGTAATGTTAACTATTTCCTAAGTATTTTCATTCTCGATAATTTTTTTTTACATTTTCTGAAGTAGAACACATATGCATTAGAGAACCATTCTCGTTTTCACTATAAGTCTTCACTTATTTGAACCAGAACTAATGAGAATGGAGTCTTTTTTAAATTGATGGTGATGATGATGATGGGAACATCTGCCAGCCCCAGTAGATGATACACCAAATGCTTTACATATCTCATCAATCCAATAAAGTAACTTCGGTAGTAATATCATCCTCATTTTACAAAAGAAGAGATTAATATTTAATTAATAAAAGTTAAATGATTTACGTAGAGTCAGTAGTTAATAAAGCCAGGATTAAAATTCAGATCTTTACGATCTCAGAATATATACCCTAAATAATGAAAGAATCTGATTTAACAAGAACGTTGTTTTATTCATTTTAATGTATACAATTTAAAATAAGCTAACTAAAACATTCAAAGAATAAGTTTTCAGAATATTCTCAAATAAGAATGACCCACCACTTATCTCTAAACGTCTCATTTGACTGTCCTGAATTCATGTCAAATTTATATTTATGGTGAAAGAACTTCTAGGAATAGTGACTTACTAGTTTACCTATTAAAAATTTTTTAAAAGATTATGTTCTTAACAAAGGGCTCATAAATATCATAGACCACCTAAAAGCAATAGTTAATATATTTGGAAAATGCACTCATTCATATAGTCACTTTTAATTCAAGCTCAGATTAGTTCCTCAGCATCTTTTTTTTAATTGGTAACATAATAAATATTTGAATGGACTATATTTCCTGATTTCAAAGAAAATACATATATATTATAGAAAACAGAGGAAAAGGCAAAAAAGAACAAAGGAAAATAAAATTATGATCCAGAAATAAAAAATATTTTATCATGTATTCTACCAATTTTTCCAGTGATACTGCAATACCCAATTCCATTTCTAAACAAACTTTGGATCGTATGTTTTATAACCTAAACTTTGCATTCATCCAATCATGCAATTTCCTATGATGTTGTTTTCTGAAAACATACCATTTTTTCCTGACTATATATACCATAATTTAAGTAAATCTCTTTACTAGGGTCTATATATAGCATAATTTTAAGTAAATGTCTCTCTTCAATTTGTTTAATCATTTTAAACATTAGCACATATTAGGATATAAATAATCTCACAATAAATATACATAAACCTCAGTCAGCTACCATCAGTGGAACTGCCAAGCCAAAAAAGTAAAAAAGGCTGAGAGATGCACAGCTGGGGAGAGAAGCGCCAGTTCGGAATGGGCCACGCCACCATTCTAAAGAGACATTACACATTTAGGACAGCAGTTCTTAAAACGTTTTGCTCTCAGGACCTCTTGACAATCTTTAAAATAACTGCAGACCTCAAAAACAGTTTTTATTTTTCTGGCCATTATCTGTCAGTATTTACCATATTTTAAAAATACGGGATTTTTAAAAAGCATACTTATTACTTCATTTAAAGTTACAATAATAAACTTATTCATGTTAACATAAGCAACGTTTTTAATAAAAATAACTAAATTTTCAGAAAATTAGTGATAAGACTGGCAATGTGTTATACTTCTACAATTCTCTCTCATTAACTAATGTCTAGCTAATGAAACACATTCTCATTTCTGCTCTGTGCTCACCATCTGATATCATAAAACCTCTAGGGAACTCCACTGTACGCTTGTGATAAAGTGGGAATAACAACAGTGAATGACATGAGTCTAAGTTGGAAAGTGTTCTCAGTTTACAGATCTGTAAAAGAATGTCTGGGACCCCTATATATTCCCAGACCATACTTGGAAAACCCTGCTTCAGACAACAAAAATTCTCTGAAGAAATTTTAAGCAAAAAAAATCAGTATTGGCACTTCGAAAATGTGTTTTAGACATACAGAGAACCAAGACTAGCTCATTTTTAAATAACACATTTACTTACTATATTGCACAAATGTAGTAGGCATTATTTCAAATTATGTTCAGAGAAGTAACAATTCTTCTCTGAACACAATTTGAGCTGGCTCTCTAAACCAACAACACTACTACTTGTTTTCTAAAGGGTACTTTTTAAAGACACATACTTTAGAACCATCAAGTGTACCACCAAAAGTCTTTAAGAATAAATTTAAAAGATTGTGATTTATAAATCGTACTCCTTACCATGTATGGTGTCATAAATTGGAAACCACCCTGAGATGACTGTTGCAGCTTCACTATACAGTAGAGGATCAATGTCAATGTACACTTTACCAATGGCATCATTTGCACTGTAAGTATCATGGTCAAGTACGGTGATCTGCAGAGGTTCGTCTTGCAAGTCTTCATCATCCACCTAAAAGTGTACCTTAAAATTAAATCTTACACAGTTTTAAGATCTTAGACCATACACACACAAAATATATACATACATATATCAAATGAAAAAGATAGCTTATTTCTGGGGGGAAAAGCCTTATAGATTTATCTCTAAACACAAAGGTAGAGAAATTAATACACAACACAGAAAGTTCTAACACTGTTTTCTACACAAGATGTCATCTTTCTGAAGAAAAAAAAGAGCCTAGTACACCTCCAAGCTCAAAGGTAGGATGATTAACACAAAAAAAGTTTTATTGTCCAATATTTTACTATTATGCAACAAAATGTTTAAGTAATGCCATAAGAGAGTTCATATATTTTCTACAGAGTAAGAATGCTAATAAGCACAATAACTTCTAAAAGCAATTTTAGAGAATAAAATTGTAAGCAAAACTAACTCTATGTGTAAGAACAAACCATCTAGGCTCAGTGCCTGTAGCTCAGCAGCTAGGGCTCCAGCCACATACACTGGAACTGGCAGGTTCAAACCCAGCCCAGGCCTGCCAAACAACAATGACAACCACAACCAAAAAAAAAAAAAATAGCCGGACATTGTGGGGGACACCTGTAGTCCCAGCTACTTGGGAGGCTAAGGCAAGAGAATCGCTTAAGACCAAGAGTTTGAAGTTGTTGTGAGCTATGACAGTACAGTACTCTACTGAGGGCAGTAGAGTAAGACTCTGTTTCAAAAAAAAAAAAAAAAAATTTAAGTTTATTAAACAAATGTCTGCCCTGTCTTCTTTTGTTCAGTCACTACCAAATACTTATCATGTGCCAAACAGTGGGACTACGAGGGAGAACACGGCAGAAATGACTTCTCCCTCCTGAAGACACTCTGACTATCCTAGCTGCCATCCTCACGCTATCATGCCATCTTCTAATTTGCCGGTACCCCACATCAAATAAAACAGTGGCTACAACAGAAAATACTAAAGCTATTAAGATTAGAATACAAAAGGATTATTATTTCCTATAATCAGATTATCCTTTTTAAATGCAGTCTATGAATGTTCATCTTTACATCAGACATGTCACTGTTAATTAACATTGAGCCTGTGGTTGACTATAATCTCTGTATTATCTATCCTTTCATATGTTTTGGTGAAGTGATACTCTGCAATCCTTATACTTTGGGTTAGTTTCTTAAACTTAAATATGAAACTTTATGTCTTTCCCTATCCTGTTTAATTGGTTGATTTCAGGCCAACAATTCAGCCATTGAATATTATTTTAAGAATTAAGGTACATGAAGGAATTACTGTTGGTACTGTAAGTGTGATGTGAATTGAGGTCCTATTTTTAAAAGGGAGTCCTTCCCTATAAGAGATACATAATTAGGGATTTATAGATGAAATTGCAAATATGTCTTATTAAGTAGAGAATGTCCATAAAGAGAAAATAAATTACAAAAAAATCCAGATTAGAAAAAAAATCTTAAATTTGCCTTAAAATATTCCCATATAAAAAACTAGGGTGAGGGGGGGTAAGCAAAATAGGAAAAACAGAACGCAGACAACTGTTAAAGGTGGGTGACTGATAGTTCAATATTCTAATTTCTCTATCTGTATAAGCTTAAAATTTTCCATAACAAAATATTAAAATAAAACAATCACTTTGAATCTCAATCCATTAGAACCATCTGCCATCTAATGGCATTCTCTTTATTACTACCATGTCATCTATACATTTAATAAAAGGGAAAGAGTCATAAACTAAGCCACAAACCATTCTTCCAAAGTCCTTCTCCCATTTTCTAACTCCATTAATAACACTCTCTGTGCACTCATTTCACCATCTATACCTTCCTCACCAGGTATCACTATCTCTTCTCAAGGCACACTAAGGTAATCCCTTCCCGAATATGAAACGGTTCTGTATCAACTAAGGGATTAGAAATAGTTTATGATTTAAATAGCTAGTAATATAAGTAATCCAAACAGAGAAATTCAATAATTACAATGAAGTAATTAAGAATATATATATATATATTTTTTTTTTTTTTGAGACAGAGTCTTACTTTGTCACCCACAGTAGAGTGCTACTGAATCACAGCTCACAGCAACCTCAAACTCTTGGACTTATGCGCTTCTCTTGCCTCACCCTCCCGAGTACCTGGGACTATAGGAGCCTGCCACAATGCTGCCTTTTGTTGTTGTTGTTGTTGTTGCAGTTGTCATTGCCATTTTAGCTGGCTGGGGCCGAGTTTGAACCCACCACGCTTGGTATATGGGGCTAGTGCCCAACCCACTGAACCACAGGCACTGCCTAATTAAGAATATATTTAATGAACTGAAGTAAGCCAATCTCAAACCATGAAATATTATAAATTAAGACTTTCTCAGAAATGTTTTGAATGGTTAATTTTTTAACTGCACAGCAACATGCCCTGCTAAACGGCCACACACATCTCCTCGCCTCCCTTGCAACTGATGAGATACAAGCATAAATCATTACATACAGCTTGTCAGAGGGAGAAAATTGCCTGAAGGGAGCTTTCTTGCTAGAAAGTGTTATGTTAACTCACAACCCTCTTCCTCAACTTCCCCTGCCAGCCTGGAACCCTGATATGATCACTGGAACTCCAGTTGCTGCTAACTTGGAACCTAAAATGACCATCAGTCATTTTAAGAGAAACCACAGACTATGGACAGACGATGGAGAAAAAGGATAGATGAGTCCTCAGGTCACAAATAACTGCACAGAGCTGCCATCCTACCCTTACCCAGTCTGGATCAGTATTTCTCTTACATGAGAGAAAAGCAAACACCTTCTTTGCTTAAGACATTTGAGTCTTCACGATATATACAACTGAATGCAATTCACAACTGATAAACACAGTTGAAAAAAGAACAATATATAACCAATGTTAACCATAAACACCAAGGTTAAGCACATTTTCACACCATAATCAGTATCTTAAGAGTACTAGTCAAAACAATAACTTACTAAATGTTAAGGGAAACGGCTAGTAATTTTAGTTTAAACACCTGATTGCTTTCCCAGACTCATATTCTACATTTTTACCTTACCATAGTTAAAAATGGCACCACAGACTGAACACATGTGGAACAGTGGGTCTTTCAAAGTAACCCAACAGCATTTTTTGGAAATGGTTAAAAAAAAACCTTTATCTATACACAAAACAAAATGAGAAGATAATCAAAATAGTTCATGACTATGAAATCAACTAAGCATATAAAGAAGAACAAAATTTGAAGACACATATTTCCTGATTTCAAAACTCACTACAAAGCTATAGTAACCAAAACAGTATTAATGGCTTATGGACAGATACACAGACCAACAGAATAGAACTGAGTCCAGAAATAAATCCATTCAGGGATGTCCAACCTGTGGCCCATGGACCTCAGGCTGATTTTGCTTTTTTTTTTGAGACGGAGCCTCAAGCTATCCCCCTGGGTAGAGTGCCATGGCATCACAGCTCATAGCAACCTCCAACTCCTGGGCTCAAGCGAGTCTCCTGCCTCCGCCTCCCAAGTAGCTGGGACAACAGGCGCCCACCACCTTAGGTGTACGTGGCTGGCGCCTTAGCCGACTGAGC
>CAUYQV010172054.1:0-30680 GCA_963574575.1 Galagoides demidoff | reverse complement strand
ATAATCAGTTCTCAACAATTATTTGTTATTATTAAAGTTTAACATTATAAAATTAACAAAAATAATGTAAAACTCATATCCGGGTGAAATAGCCACATGGCAGCCCCGTTCTCCTGCCATTCCCTAGCTTGTCATGCATTCTTTCAAAAAATCAGGACTTTTTTAAAACAACGTGGGACGTGGGACAAATTGTTAAAAATTAGGACTGTCCCACCAAAAACGGGACATCTGGCACCTTATGCTAGATGGAAAGCATGCTGTGTGGACCCTCATGGCAGGGTAAGAGCCTGCACAGGCATTCATCCAGACTCTTCCTGACGTATCTTTTCCTTCATCTAGCTATATATCTTTGCTGTGTCTCTGCAATAAACCTTAGCCTTGAGTTAAACTAAGTGAGTCCTTCTCATGAATCAGTAAATACTGGGAGATCCTGGGAATCCCCCAAATAACCCCCATATGGGCATTACTGGGGAAACCTGGCCTATATCCCTTCAGACACTGTATACTTTCTTATACATAAAATTCTTCAACAAAAAGAATTATAATTTGCTGCTAGCTTTTCAATGTGGTTTAAAAAATAATTTTGGCCATCCTGAAAATCCAGGAATACAAGCTAAAGTTGCCGAGATATTCTGTCCACAAAAATGTCAAGTATTACAAATAAAATAATCAAAATGCTTAAGTATTTATAACTAATTGCCTTTTGGGAAAAAAATAATTGGAAATCACAGATGTCTAGACTAATCCCATTAAATAGCATAAAGATGGAAAGAAATGTAGAAATGTAGTAAGTGATGATCAGAGTGAGAGAAATGTGTAAAAGCAGAAGATAGAAAAAGGGAGGAATCTCTTGAAAGTTTATTGAAGATGAACACTGTCAGAAAAGTGAAAGTGTTGTGAAGACACTATCCATTTCTTAGTGAGCTGCATTTTCTTAGGACCTCAGTTCCATCATCTCTGCTTATTCAAAAAGTTGAGGGGACACCTTTCACGACACTGTGTTAAGTCTCTGAGGTTTTCTCAGAGGCCACCTGAGTCTGTCTTTGCTCCATGTTTTACTGAAGGGTGGAGTGGTCTTCCATTGGCGTGCCTGATCTGGATCCCTAAACTATGGGAAGGTGATCCCAGAACCCATTCTACCTGAGGAAACCACGTTGGAGAGAGAAGAACATCCATGTAAACAGAGTTGAGCTGGTGTGGGACAGATCAGGCCACATAGAGCTGACGCTGCTCAGCAGTCCCCTGGGGTGGGACTTTGGGACTGGTTTCTCCACTCCTCCCCCTGCCTCTGAGGGGTTCTTCAGGAGCTAATGAAATTATTGATGGTATGGCTAGAATGGCTTCCTTCAGGCTCAGCAGCTGAAGTAGGCTGATGTCCCTTCCTGACTCAAGCTACTGGGCAACAGCTGACCCTGTCTTCCCGGCTGCATCAAACCTGCCTCACCACTTGACCACTATGTAACCATTAGCTAGGGGCAGAACCGTAACATTCAGTGGGGACCTATTGGAAACCAAACTTGGATACCAATAATAATAGTAAAAATTAAAATGATATATTATTTACTATCTCTCCTATTGCTATCCACTCTTACTAACCAGTTTAGTATTAGTACTTCTACTGTACCTTCCAAAATTAATTGAATATCTTACTCTTGAACTATATGGCATAGAAATTAATAGTCTTCTTGTTTCTTTTTGCTTGCACTCAGTCCTAAGGTTTGGAGGACATGTTGAAATCTAGGTGGCATCACTCAGTAATTTCATGTCTTTGGGCAAGTCATTCACTTCTCTGTTACTTAGTCCCTTCACTTGTAAAATGGGCCAGTGATATATGTCAGGCAAGTTTGTTAAAAAGATGAAGGGCAATATAATTAAAGAACCTGACCTAATAACTTCTCCATCAAAAAGCTTTCAATAAATGAGTGTGGCTGCAGGCATTCTTGTGTTGTTGATGTTATTTTATTATCTTTTAGTTATTTATATTATTATTCTTATAATGAAGACACAATCTATCCCAAGGTATCTTCTTGAATTTTACCAAAGTGTGATTACAGCCTACTTTCTCAAAGAGGAGCAGAGCAGAGGCCTTTGGATACTAAGCCCCAAATATGCACCCTGAGCTCATGGCTTAAACACAGGGATGGTCTAATTCTGGACTCCACCATAGGAGAGAAGCACAGTGATCCTTCTAGCAAAAGCACCCTCCTCAAACAATACACTGGATGATGCTGTGTGTACAAAATCCCATGGAAGTCATGAGCATTGGGGATATTTTCATTTGCCTTTGTCCATAATCCAGGATGATTGACAGCCAGGCCTTTGTTTGTTAGAAATGAGGGAGGAAGAAGTGGCCAACCTTGGTAGTGACTTGCTCCCCTCCTCAGGCATATGATTGGCACTGAGCATGGTTGTGAAATTAACATAAGTAACCTTGCCCCCTCTGCTTGCTCAATGCCCCCACCACCATCACCAAAAAAAACAAAAAGGGTTTTCGCACCTGAATACAATTTTGGTTACAGAACAATAAAGGACAGGTGACAGGCCCAGCTGGAAAGCCTCTTTTTCATTTTCCTGTGGCCACAAATCAGACATCTTGGGCTCACAGCAGGACAGGCTCCACTGGCAGTAATTGGCACCATCTGTAGCTGTCAGAGCACTGGCTGGCATTCCAGCATTTCATCTTTCCAGTCAAGGCATTCATCACTAGTCCAAAACTCAGCCAGCTGACACTGAAAGATTAACTTGCATTGATTTGCTTGGCTAAACTCGCCCGAGCTTCAGTTGGTACCGAGCATTCCTGTTTAATAGCCATCCCCATCAGAAGATGTTTACAAGGTGATTGTCTACTGAAGTTTTTTTTTTTTTTTCTTCTTTTCCCCTCACTTCTCATCTTCTGCCTAATGTGGACTCCATAATTAGACTCTGGGAAATGGTGAATTAAAACAGGAAAGTCAGCGCTGCACACGATCCCTGCCGAGTGCTGGGCCCACGAGCTGTATAATTAGAAAGTTTGTCCGCTTATCTCTCACTTGTATTAAATTTCTCCCTTGTCACAGTGTTTGCAAGATAGTGGAGGAGATGTTTCTACCTGCATTTTTGCCAGAAGGCATTAGGGGCTCCATCATCTCAGGAGTAACTCCCAGGCCATAAGGCTGGCCTGCCTGCTACCTTTCTACTCTCCAGCCCATGAACATTTCCTGGCCTCCTTCCCTGGGCTAGGCCCAGAAATCAGCAAGGGGAGTACAGAGAGACATGAGCCACGGGCCTTCTCAAGCGTTCACTGTGTGGTGGAGCAGAAAAGCAAGTCAATCAGTGATTGTGCAACACTGTGCTACGTGGCAGGGCAGAGGATGAACCCTGGCTCTATACTCATGCAACGTGGGAAGAATGAGCTCCCATCTCAGGCCAGAAAGCAGATTAGAGAAGGTTTCCCGGAGGAGCTAACACTTGAGTTGAATGATGAAGATTCAGAAGGACCTAGTAAGACAGTAAAAAGGGAGAAAGGCAGAGGGCATTGCTCTGAGGGACAAGGTATCAGAAGTCAGCAAGGCATGACTCAGTATGGGGCAGCCCAGGTGCCCCAAGTGGCAGTGCAGAGTGCTAACACTGAAGGATGCCTCTAGAGAAGTGGTGCCTGCTACTGAAGGGCTTTGGCGCTAAACTAAGGAGCTTGAATTTTATCGTACAACTATTGGCCGATCACTGATGGAGTTATCAACAGGGGGCTGATATGTCCAGATCTGCACCAATACGGAGGATAGACTGCAGGGAAGAGGTCGGAAGCAGAGGAACAACTCAGAAAGAAGTTGCCGTGTTCCAAGCAGCAAGGGCGCAGGGATAGGCCAACTTCACAACCTACAGTGACTGACCAAAGAAGATACAGCACATGAAGGTGTGAAGAGGTCAAAAGTTTTCTCTAGGGTCTTGTGGGCTATGTTCTTGTAAGACCGAATAGAAGGAAAGGACAGTCCCTGAGTAAAGGACAAAGCAAAAGGACCCAGTACCACCTCAAACAGCAGGAGGCCTGGATACATGTCACACAGCCCACCTTTCCAGCAACCCCTCCTGCTGCGCTAACCAGAAAGCCATGCTCTGACAAGCAAGTCAGAGTATTGCTTCACAAACAAAATCTTGTTTGTTCTGTTCCTCATATGATTTCCCTCACTTAAAATCCCTCCTTCCTCTGCCATGACCAGTCCTTACAGATCAAGAATAGCCTTTAGTAGACTGTGGCATGTTCAGAGATACTGATTGTTATGAGTTGAACTGTGCCCTCCCCAAAAGATATGTTGAAACCCTCACTTCTGGTACCTATGGATCTGAACTTATCTGGGAACAGGTCTGTTGAAGATATAATTAGTGAGGTTAAGATGAGGTCTTACTGGAGTAGAGCAGGACCTTAATCTAATATGACTGGTGTCCTTATAAGAAAAAGGACATCTAGACACAGACCCAAAGGCGAGAATAATGGCATGTGACAATAAAGACAAAAATTGAAGTGCTACTGCCTGCAAACTGAGCAACATCTGGGGTTACCAGAATTTGGAAAAAGTAGGGATGCATCCTCCTCTAGGGGCTGCAAAGAGACCATAGCTCTGACACCACCTTGATTTTGGACTTTTACCCTGTAGAAATTTGAGATGATAAATTTCTCTTCTTTAAGCCTTTTGATTTATTACACGTTGTCTTAGCAGACATAGCAATCTAATACACTTCTAATTTCAAATAGTTAAAAAAAACCATGCCTCTTTCATGAAGCTTACTCTTTGTCTCTTCAACTCTGAGAATATACGTCCTTAAAAGTCAGAAAATAATCATCACCCTATGATTCGTCTCCGTTCTCTATTGCTGGTCCTAGGAGGATGGTATCTAATAATAACTGCTCTCATGTATCAAGTGGTTCTCTCTACTTAGCGCTTTGTAAATATTATTTCATGTTACCCTAATAATGATTTCATTCATTTAAGACTCACAATGACATCATGAGGCTGGGATTATTATTCCCATTTTAAAGATGAGAAAACTGAGGCACAGAGAACACCAGTCTCTGCTGTCACTCAGCAAATAAGAGGCAGAACTACTTGGTTCCCTCTCCAAAGTAGTTGTTTCATTTAAGACTCACAAAGACATCATGAGGCTGGGATTATTATCCCCATTGTACAGAAGAGAAAACTGAGGCATAGAGAATGACCTTCCTGTGTTTCTTGTAGACAGATTGATAGCTAGATAGACAGACTGATATAGATATGAGATATATATATGTTTTATCCTTTTGAGAATATTTGAAAACACATATTCCAAGAGAATAATTCTAGAATCATTTCAAAACAGAGGATATTTTAAAACAAACATTTCAAGAGAATAATTCTAGAACCATTTCGAAAAATGCAACTCTCAGTACCTACCTCGGAAAGCAAAGTAAATGATAAATTGCCAGTCTCACTTAAATTGCCACCCTCTTACTTGACAATGTAAATAAAATGTTCTTCTCTGAATGAAGTTGCTAGAGTCCGAATAGCATGACAAATATCTGTTTATATAGTTATTATCAAAATATTACTAACAAATATGCTTCCACCATCTTTTGGGAAGTAATTGATGGCAACATTAGTGTTTAATTTTGTACACAAGATAAAAAACACTGTGGAACAGCATATGTGCTGCTCTTGATATCACCATTGTCATCGTTACTCATCGTAAACATTTATGGAGCATCAGCCATAAATATAAGCTCAGAGGGGAAAAACCATGAAATAATTGACAATATTTACAGGAAAAAGTTTAAATATAGTTAGGTAGGTATACAGATAGATGATTGGTGGAAGGAAGGAAGAAGGCAGGGCAGGAGGGAGGGAGGATGAGAGAGAGGGGAAAAGAGAGAATGGAAGGGAAGGAGAGAGGAAGAACACGCACATGACCTTTTGGAGCTCCAGTTCTGTAAGTTGTGCAGCAACTCACCCACAAAAATAAATAAACTTCCTTCCAAGTAGAACTCAGCAGACATTTCCACCAGGAGCATTACTGTGGTTGGAGTGTATCATACCCACGGATCTCACGGGGATACCAGGGCAGAGATAGGGGAGGAGAAAATATGGGGGTTGAGGAAAACCATGGGAGAAAGACTGAAAGGAACACTGAAGAAATGGAGGGAGGAGGAGGATGGGAAGAGAAGAGGCAGGAAGTGCAAGCGGAGGTAGGTGATGGTCTAACCGATCCGACTGGGCAAAACAAAGGGTGGTGCGCAGCGTCCTGCATGGCGGCTGCTCTGCATTTCCCACCCAGTCAGTGAGCATCTCCTAGGGGCTGGAATTCTGCGGAAACTGTCATGCTCCTGCAGGGAAGTGTCTGAATGACATTGCCTTTCTTTCTGCCTACTTTCCCACTTGAGGGTCTCTGCACCAGTCCCTTGTGCTCTGGTTCTTCTTAGTCACACAAAGGACATCCAGTGAAGTGCTCTTACCATCCTGAGGCCTTTATCTGGTCTTGTCTCAGGTTCCTTACTTAGAGGGAAGGAATTCTGCCTACACAAAAATAAGTTTAAATCAGTTCTTTCAATTTCCTAAGGCAAAAGCCTATTACCCCTTGTCCGTTATTTCAAGCATAAAGAGGAAGAAAAGCTGAACATCGAGGCTGATTGCAGACTTTCTCTAGCCCGTTCTTACTGCTTAGCTTGTTCCTGAGGAAGGACTGAAAGGCTTTAAAAGAATATTGCCTTACCTTTAGGGCTTCATGAACCAGCAAAGAGGGTGAAACGTATCTTCCATTCAGAATACAGAGATCAGTCAATGTGACATTCCTCTGGGCTGCCACAACTAAAACTGACTGTCATGTCCCATTACAGCTTAGCTTCAGCACTATTGTGGAGTCACCACATTCCTCACTACAGGTGACAATAAAGAAGTTAATTGTGACATCGTCACAATTTCAACCTCATTTGGCTAGCCTCTTACACCCAGCCTGAAACACGACAGTACTCAAATTGTCACTCATGCAGTGCCCCTGGTCAATTGGAGGGCACGATAAACAATTACTTGATGAGAATAATTAAAAATGCAATTGCTTTATTTATCCATTCACTCGACCAAGACTAACTGTGTAGCTTGAAGATGACAAACTTTTGGCTCTGAGGCTATTTGTCTTGCCCCAAACTGTGTAATAAACACAAAAGCTGAGCTCCAAACTCACACTTCTGGTCTGAGGCCCACCGCCCCTCCCAGCTCACATCATCAGTTCCCTTAAAGTAGGAAATGATGATCCTCTGTCCATTTTGTAGGGTAAGGGGAGACCCAAGAAATACAACAGTGGAAGATTACCCATAATTATGTTTTCTCCAAAACCATCAGAGAATAGACAGACACAATCTTTCTTCAAAGAAATTCCATTTCTTGTGCATGACTGCCTTATCTTTATTCTGCCATAACGACTCACTGAAATAACATTTCTTTAAACAGTTGGAAAGTATTAATCTTTCTTCATTAGTGCTACAAAAGGCAAGTGCCACCTCCCTTTACATAACAGAAAAACATACAACTCATAATATATTAAAAGAACTAAAGGGACATATGATTGAAAGGAATCCGATAGACAAAGGACAGAATCTGGTCCAAATTCTGGAACTTGGAGAATATAGAACAACGTTTGCACCGTATTCCCTTCTCCTCTTTGTTTTTCATCACTGCCAGTTCCATCACCATTGTCAGCCTTGGGCAGGTAAATAAGTGAGAATGACTGTAGCCAATGGTCTCTCAGAAGAGCAGATGAATGAGGGAGGCCAAGCCGGCCTTCTCTTCCCATGGCCCCTCATTCAGGCACACTCAGGGAGGGATGCTGCTTCCTTTGTGTTTTCTGAAGATACAAGGCAAGACCCTCTCCTACAAGCCTTTGAATGCTGTTCCCTCTACCTGGAATGAAAGAAGCTCAGTGGATAGCTCAGACGGCACCTTCTCAGTGACACCTTTCTCCCAAATCACTCCCCAGCTCTGCACTTCAAACCCTCCTTGCCTTCCTCTATTTTTAAAATTGAGTTTAATATCACAGAACATAAAATTAAACACCATTTCAAAGTGTATAATTCTATGGCATTAAGTATACTCATAATGTTGAGAAGCCACCACTGTCTAGTTGCAGAATATTTTCATCACCCCAAAAAGAGAACCCCCGACCATTAAGCAGTCACACCCCATTCTTCCTCCCTCCAGGCCTTGGCAACTGCAAATCTGCTTTCTGTCACTATAAACTCGCCCATCTCTGGATGTTTTCTCAATGGAATCATATGATATGTGACTTGCTGCTTCTGGCTTCTTGTATACAGCCTAATGCTGTCACAGGTCACCCATGTTGTAGCATGTATTGGCACCCATTCCTTTTCATGGCTCAATCATATTCCACTGTGTGAATACGCCATGTTTTATGTATCCATTCATGCAACGACGGGCATTTGGAGCATTTCCACTTTGGGGCTATCATAAATAATACTGTTAAGAGCCTCGGCGTACAAGCTTCTGTGTGGCCATATTTTTCAATTCTCTTGCATAAATATATGGGAGGAACTGTGGGGTCATAGGCGATCCCTGTGTTTAACGTTTTGAAGAACTGCCAGACAGTTTACCTCTGTTTTTCTTCCATAGCAGTTAGCCTGTTTCACAGATTATCTACTTTTCCTATTAAATCTATTGTGTATTACCTGCCCCCTGCTCTCAAATACAGCCTCTACAAGGACAAGAATTTTTGTTTTGTTCTTTGGTATTTCTCCAGTGTCTGAAACAGCATAGGGCTTGTAGAAGTTCCCAAGAACTATTTTTGAGAGAAAGAAAGAAGGGGGAAATGCCAAGAGGCACCGTGGGGAGGGAGAAGAGGACCAGTAGCAAGTGACTATGCCTACGTGACGGCATCTAGGGGTGAGGGATCTGAGAAAGGGGCTCCCTGCACCTAGAAAATCTCTGGTATGCAATGCTGACACCACTCAACTGTATCAGAGGCCCTCTTTGGAACCCCAGAGAGGAAATGGCCTACTGTCCCACACACCATGGGAATATACACGTGGTATTAAGAATGGCCAATCTAGAGATACCTTGTTCCCCACAAAAGTCAATCATGTCACCAGAAATAAGAAATTAAGGAAGTAAGGAAGCTCCTCTTATACTGGCTGTAACTTTTCTACAGGAAGCAATTTGTTTAAAATTAAATTGTTAGGGTCATAAGTTCTCCCTTTTGATTTCTCCCTGGGGTGCTAGGAGTGGCACAGACATATGTTCATCGTAGCACTGTTTCCAACAGCCAAAGAATAGCTTCCGTGCCCATCCATATGGGAATGGCCCAATAAAAAGTGCATTATAATAGGATAGAATTCTGGGCAACTGATCAAAGGATTGAGTTGAGCCCATACATTACCATGACATAGAGTTAAGTGAAAATAGCCACTCACTAGAGTTAAATACATACGTAAGGTCATTTATGTAAAAATGCACCTATGCAAAATAACATCATATGGTAGTGTTGTGGGGAGAGAGAGCCAAAGAGAGAGGGAGGACAGAGAGAGAATGATGATGCCTGGAAGGTACCAAACTTATAGCAGTTGTTACCTGCAAAAGCAGGAGGACCTATGATTTTACCCAGAAGCAAAGGGCACCTGAGGCTTATGTGTAGTGCCTGTGTTTAAGAATCATGTCTTTCAAAAAAAAAAAAAGAATCATGTCTTTCTGTATTCTTTGTGCGATCAAAATATTTCTAAATGGAGTCATCATTTCTTGTGGACAATTATGGAAAATAATTGCATTAAAACTTTTGGATTCCTAGGAAATCAGACCGCAAAGTCGTTGTGTCTGAACTTGACTTCATAATTGCTGGGATTATTCATCATCTCACTGGGGGCATCCAATTGCTCCTAGCTTCTAGAGGTCTTGGGTTTAGAAAGCCTTGTGTCCTGGAAGAACACACATTTGTCACAGAGACATTTTGGTAAGATCGTCCTGAATGCAGTAACATTAAAAAACAAGTAAACATCATGATAGAGGCCACAGGTTTTCTTTATCTTATTTTTCTGTAGCTTTTTTTTCTTTGCTTAAAAGTAGAATAGTGAGACCCTACCTCAAAGTCTCTGCTGGCAACGAGATTAGTGACATGAGTGTGCTTTAAAAGGTAACAAAGTGTTTCATCTTGTAATCAAAGAATGTACGCAGCAAAAGACTCACAGCTCTGCAACACTCAAAAATGTGGGTGCAATGTCTGAAATGAAATCCATTCACTGACAACCTTAGTGGCAAGACCTGGAAAGTACAAAGGGATCTCCCTAGACTAGGAGCCCTTAAAGTAGTGATATAGCCACATTTTTATCTTGCTCCCTCAGAAGCTGATTATATTTCATCCTTAGGCTATTGACCAGTGACTTTGTCCATTTGGAGTTCAAAGTCTACATGCCAAATGTCAGAGATCAGAATTGGAACTTCATAGATTCTCTTTGGACACATGTGATCATAAGAGCCCTGATATCTTCATATTTGGATATGCATAAGAACCTTGTCTGTGTTCTCGCACCATTAGAAGAGGCCAAATCTGGCAAGATCAGGAAAGAGCTGTGCTTAGAAGCAGCTGGGGGTGTGTGTGCATGTGTGTGTGATGCACAGGAGTTGGGCCGCGTGGGTACATACGCCAGCCTGGGGCGTTCTTGGTGCATTCCCTGCTGAATTTGCTCCCCTTTGTTTGCAAATATTAGTCTGAGATAGAAGACAAAGTTTAAAGGAGCATATTTTAAATAATTAGGGAGTAGTTAATTACAAATAAAGACATATACTCTGAATCTTACTTTAAAAAAATTAGCAGTCAATATGTTTTCTCTCTTACTTCCATATCAATTAGTCACAAATTTACGTATCTCTTCCATCCAGATACAACACACCAACGACTGCAGTTAAATGCATCCTAGAGACGGAACGCTTTGCAGAAGGTTTCATGAAGTCTGACGTGATGTACAGGACTGAAGACACATCGCCCGGCGATTTGTACATCACTGCGGGAAGTACTGCAGGGGTGTCTTGACCCACTCGAAATTGTTTTAGCTGCACTATTACCTGGGTCACACCTAATGACAGCATATATCAATTACATTGCTGTCATTCCAAACATGGCTCCCTGCATCTGGTCATCCAAAGTTTCACTTCTTTGCATCTCATATCCTGAAAGAACCACTATAACAGAACTTCTTAAACAGACCAAGATTAATTCATTTCCCTCAGCAGGGTCCTGACAACACATGCTACTAGGAAATATGCCCCTTCAAACTGAAAATTTCCCCTGCCTGCAATTCTGAAGAGACCAATTTTTCAACCCTCTCCTGCATTTTTCCCAATCTTTCTATTTGAGAACTGCCTACTTCATACTGATTTTTAGATTTCACAGTCAATAACAACTGGGCAGCCTTTTCAAGTCTATTCTTGCCAATGGATAGAAGGGATGGAGATGCCTATAATTAGGCTGACTGCAAGTGGTTTGGGAACATAATTTATTTTACACATTTTGTGTGTTGGGTGGAATAGGAAACACTCTAAATTCTATTCTAGAGGCATTTTCTCTAAAATCTGTTAGTGAGGATTTCATATCAGGGAGAACCATGTTTTCCTCACTATAAAGCCAACCTCTCCCACCGCTGAAAGTGCTAGTTCTAAGAGACATGGGTTTTATAAGTTCCTATTTTAAAAGCTTATATTATCATATCAAAGAAAGGGACTAAATTTGATGTATTTCTGTATCCACCAAAATGCTCCCCAAGGATGTCTCACCCACACTGCTCAAGACCCTCCAGCGACTCTCCATCTCACTTAAAGTAAAGCCCAGGGCCCTTCCAAATGATCTGCAAGAAACCCCATGAGCTACTCTCTAGCCAAACCAAACCCAACATTCCTTCTCTTCCCTGCCTTTGCTCCTGCCATTGGCCCCCTTCAATGCTCTGCTCCAGCCTACAGGCCTGCTTCACACTCCTCAGGTATTCCCTGAACTTGCTGCTGCCTTGTTTGGAAGGCTCTTCCCACATGGCTTGTTCCCCCACCTCCTTCAAAGGTTGCCTTCATGGGGCCTCACTTAACCACTCTTAGAAACTGGGCCCCTGAGCCATGCCCCGACCCCCACCCACTTTCCTGTTTTCCATAGCACTTGTCATCATGTTAGATAGTCTATATTTTATAAGCTTCTTATATGAGTTTACTTTCTGTTGCCTATCCCACCACTGCAAAGAATATGATGTTGATGAGGGCCAGTCTTGATTTGTTTTATTTATTATATCCCTAGTGCCTAGAAAAGTGACCAGCACATAGTAGCTACACAGTAAATACTGTTGAATGAATGAAAGAATGAATGAATATGAATGCAAAGTGGCTCCTCTCTTCAAATGAGACATTTCATGATATATTGAAGTTCTGAGTAGATCCATTAAAAACTACACTTAATAGTCACTTTTTCTTTATTTTTAATTGACGGAGGGGTTGTCTATTTCACTGCTCATCTTTCAGGGAAAACTTCCGAACCAAAAGGCTGTCTAGACAGAAGAACATGCACTAGATGGTCTTTTAAGATTTGCACTGTCCTTGTCCCAGGGAAAAGTGACCTTCTTCACTGTCTTGAGGAAAGTGATTTGCAAATATTTTAAAATACAGAATTCTGTTTTAAAAACTCAGTATAATGTTATGCTTTGAAAATAAGGGTTTTTAATGAACTTATTCTTTAAATATAATACCTTGCTTCTAGCAGATAGCAACATTCCCAAGTCACAGGGATGCCTGGTCTAAATGATAAACACAGACTCCACGCTTCCAATCCTATGTTTACCTTTAATATCAGCAAGTTGAACAAGTAGCAAAATAAAATCCTCTGTGAAAGAACCTGAGCCCACTCTTCCAGGTGAGAATGGAGGCAGGTGTGACTGTTGCCTGAAACCAGTCCTTTTATCCTGTTTATAGTATGTATGGCTACACAGTTTTGTGAATGTACTTAACGCCACTGAATTGTACAATAAACATGGTTAAAATGGTGAATTGGATGTTATATATATTTTACTACCAGGACCACAGTAGGGAGATGCTTCTTACCATTGCCCACAGACTATAGCTCAACAATGAATTGATCAACCATCACCACCACAAAAATCCAAAAATGTAGAGGGAGTGGGGAGTTACTGAGGGAGGAAAGGCAGGCATGAGACTAAAGGACAGAGGGTCTGTGAATTAGTTACAAAAAAGTATTCAAAAGACAACACAGAACCTATTTCTCTATCAAGAAGTATGGGTTCAATGACACAAGATACGCCTAGAGCATGCTACCCTTTAAGCAGTAGAAGACCCTCAGTACAATTGATGAAGTGTTTCCATTTAAAGTTATTAATTAGGATAATGCCTTCAACTCAACAAAAGGAATATGCTGGATAAAAAGAAAAGCTGAACAATATTGTCTTCATTAGCATAAAATCTTCCAGGTTCCCCACTACACTTTCCAAGGGGAATGGGGAGATGCCTCAATTTTAACCAAATTTTTATAGTTTTACAGCAGCCGTGGTTATGCATGAATTTCAGAATACATTTACTTGGAAATTCATTATATGAAACATTTATCCCATGAATAAATTAGAGACTCTGAAATACAGCGCAATAAAACTTTTGCTGCTAGAAGAATTTTTATGGGTGAAATAATGTGAAAATTAGTAACATCAAATATGATTCCCCTTAACCCAGAATAGTCCCACACACAATTATTTTGACATGGTCTGTCATACATAATAATGTAGATTTTCAAATAATGCTACAGAAAAGACTTGTAACAATCCTTATCAGAATTTAGAAATACACGATGAATCATTGAGTAAGAAAAATGGCAGTTTATCCATTTTACAAAATGATTTCTTTCTCCCAGAGCTGAATTGGATTGAGCTTTTGTTCTCTCTTAGAAAAAAATTTAACTATGATATATTCAAGCAAGGGAAGAACTATTCTACATAGAGGAGATGTCTTCATCCCTTATTTACTGAGTCACACTTGACTATGCTGTCTACATTTGGCAAATTAAGCATTTCAGTGAATATATTTGACTATGATTGGTACATTCAAATACATGGTACTGCTACTAATTTAATCAGATGTAATTCATTTCAGAAAAAAGGTTTCTAAACAATTAAACAATATATGAGAATGGCAATTGGTGTGAAGAGTTTTAAAATGAGCCCTGTCATTATTTTCAAGATACATAATTACTACAGGTCATCCAGCCAATTGACCTAAAGTCGGTGCCTCATTCTATTCTATGGAACTATTAAGGTTTCACAGATGCAAAAATGTAAAATTTGCCTTCAAGGAATATGACATGTACTTAAAACAGATAAAATAATTGTTTAAGTTGAATTTAACATAAAAGCCACAAAATAAACCCATTGTGAAAATTATTCATGTGCAGATAATTCACTATCCAAACAAGTTTTCCAAAAACCAGGATGTATTTTTACTTCCCAAAAAGCTAAATTATAGAGTTTCTGTCTCATGTGATTAAAAAATAAGTTTTGCAAATACTGGGGGTGGTTATACAATGTTGTGAATATACTTGATGCAACTGAATTACATATTAAAAAAATTTAAAAGGTAAACTTGATGTTTTATAAATATATAAATATGTATATATACACACACACACGTATGTATGAAACCATAAGAAAAATGTTAATGCTACGCTATTTATAAAATCATAAGAATTTAAATGTTTCCATTTGTCTTAACAAAATGATGACGTCGAATCCTAGAAATATTGTAAACGGTGCTCGCAGATCTATATTGGTTCTATGATGGATGAAAACTGCTATCTAGAGAGGCAGAGAGAAAAGGTACGGAGAATCATCCATTTTGAAAGAGATCTATTTTATCACTGCATATGTTTTTAAAAGTCTTATTTGTCTTCAGTTCTGTTGTGGCATTTTTTAAAGCAATTCAGTGATGCAATGAGAATAAGTTAATCAAGCCCATCACCAGTTAAATGCCTAATTTCTAACTGGAATATTCCCCTAAGAAACTGTGACTGGCCTTGGGCAATTTACTCTATCTAACTGGGTGTCCATTTCCAAATCTGCTGAGTAAGGGATCCTTCCAGTTTAAGTAGTCCATGACTACTCTAGATTCCCTGGCCATCATCATAAGTGATGATTTTTAGATTAAGCACTTATAGATCATAAGCTGATTCTTATATCAGGCTTTTGCAATTTATTAGTGGCTTATCATTGACTCATGGCCATTAAGTGTCCTCCAAAAGCCCTCTAGAGAAGGCTGCCTTCAAGTATTACAGTTCCCATTTTACAGGTGAGACGACTGAAGCAAGATAAGTAAGGATGTCGTTTTGAAGTCAGAGAACATGCGAACTGTGGAATCGGTTTCCAAATGCAGGTCTCATGGCCACTAGCATGTTACCCTTTCTATCATGCCACACTGACTCTGTGTGTGTGTGTGTGTGTGTGTGCCTGTCTGTCTCATGGTTAGTTCCAACAGCAGAGTTACTGTGAAAAGCAATTCCTCTACTGTATACTTCATACTCTAACATTTATTGAGTGATTACAATGTGCCACATGCTATTCAAAGGATTTAACGTGATTATATAATTTTATCCTTACATTGTAACTCTGTGAGATAGGTATGATTATACTTTTACAGAGGTAGTATATAATATACTGTTTTTCCCAAGGTGGGTGCTTACATTAAAGACACTAATTCATATATTCAATAAATAGCCACTTACTGACTGCCAGCACTGTTTGAGGTGCCAATGATATAAAAAAGACATGTTTAAAAATACTCATTCTAATCTTATCTTTTCCCAAAAGTGGTCAGAAAGGTAGTTAAATGACTCTAGCACATTTGGCTAAGGCAGTCAACTCAACCCCAAATTTGATTAGTCCATAATTTAAGCAAACAATTTGACCCATGAAATGTTGATCTGAAGTGGCCTATTTTGCATCATGTTATCGGATTTCAAGTCTTCTTGTTCTAACCAAAGTAGCTATAACATTTTCATTTAGAGTACAATAAAGGCCAAGAGTTAAACTGCTGGGAGTTTTTTTGTTACTTGTACAGTTTTAACCGAGTTCAGTTGATCAAAGAATATAAGAATAAAGCCATTACTTGTAAAATTCACTTTTCCCTTAGACTACAATGGTAACTCTGAGTAGTTGTCTCTAATGGAGCCACAGGAGGCAGCTTAATTCTCTGATTTAACTCTTTTCCTTTTTTCCATGGCCTAATGTTATAGGATGGTTTAAATACCTTTAAATGGTGCAAGTACACAGTTCAAACTCTAATCCATGAAGATTTAAAAATAAGCTCATCTATAATATTCTGAAGATTTCTTGAAAGATATAATTATCAGAACATTGTGAAACAATGAGGAGTAGGCAAGCACTGAAAACAGCAACAACTGAAATGTAGGCAGGAGTGGTAACAATGACAAGCCAACGGTTGAGGTTCAAAGTTGTTCTTTGGATTTTATGTGTTCATTTTACACTTGTAATCCTTTGAAGTCTCACCCCTCTTGACATTACTACCATTAAAATTTGAGTGATTAGCCTTTCTGTATGTCTTTATATTTTAGCTATTCTTAGAATAAATGGCAAAGTTCTAACAGTGTCATTGGCTCAAAAATAAAGAATAAAGTGCAATGCCACAGATGACAAGTCTCATTGAATAGATACATTGTAATATAAAAAAACTTCAGTTTGAAACTAGACAGATTTGAGTTCAAATCCCTAATTCCTGCTGTCTCTAATCCTGAGTACCCATACCTGATAGATACCAGGCCCCACAGCAGAAGGTAGGCAGCTGACAGGGAAGCTTCATCTGTATTTATAGCCCAATCCCCATTGCTCACATCACTCCTGAGCTCCATCAAATGAGGGCGGCATTAGATTCTCAGTGCAGTGCTTGGCCTCAACTGTACACTCCCCTCCCCCATCCATAGAAAAAATTGTCTTCCATGAAACCAGTCCCTGGTCCCAAAAAGGCTGGGGACTGTCATTTTATTTCATGACCTTGAATCAATTACTTTAATTCCTTAGAGACTCAGTTACAACATTAAAAAAATTGGAATAATACCTTTAAACAATCACAAAAGTGAAATGAAATGAAACATACAAAAAATCGTATACTTTTTGCACCTAAGAGATACTAAACTAACATAAATCACCTTCTTTCCTTAAGATGACAAAAAAGAAAAAGAAATCTATCATTTTCAATTCCATAGCAGAATAATCTTTTTTCCATAAAGTGATAAATGTGCCTAATTATGAGCTATGATTTCCAAACACGAAAATGCCAAATAGGTTCTATTCTGGAGAACTAAAACAGATTAATATGTTAATGATTACAATGCACAGACTCTAGTCCCTATAATGAATAAACTTAATAGAAGATATCTTTGTACAAATACAGAAAGCTGAGCTGTTTCAACCTCTCCAAGATACGTATTTAGAGAAACGTCACAGGTTACCAATTTACTAACTCAAAAAACAATTAGATGGTCTCTGTGTATGTCATACTTTATTTTGACATTCTTCTAACCATCTAGGTTCTTCCAATTTACAAATTGGAGCCACTGCTATGAAATTAAAACTGAATTAAAAGCTAGAACAGATAACAACTCTCTAAATTAAATTAAAACCGTTTGGGCCAGGTGTGGTGGCTCATCACCATAATTCCAGGAGTCTGGGAAGCCAAGGCAGGAAGGTTACTTGAGGCTAGGAGTTCAAGACCAGCCTTAGCAACATAGTAAGACAGTATCTTTATAGAAAAAAAAGCACATAAAAAACAAACTCAAAACAAAAACAGAAAAAACTGGTGGGCATGATAGCACACACTTTTAGTCCTTGCTACTGGGGGAACTGAAGCTGAAGAATCACTTTGCTTGAGCCCAGGAGCTTGAGAATGCAGTAACTATGATCTCACTACTGCACTCCAGCATAGGTGACAGAGTGAGACCCTGTCTTAAAAGAAGAAAAAATTTTAAAGCGCTGAATCCAGGAAACAGCTCTAAAGCCATAACTGTGGGTATGGTTGACTCTGATAGGCTCTGTATAGACAAGGAAAGACAAGACATAATCTCTGCCCTCACAGAAAGGATAGACTACTAAAAAAAGTAGTCTGGCTCTAGCAGCAGACAGCATGAAAGAATGGTATCTATCCTAGAAAGAGAGCCTTCTGTTTGTGCATAAACCAGACGACACATTTGTAGACAGTTACTGTTTAAATTGGCTGATGAATTGTCCCGACTGTACTCAAAAGTGAATTGCATTCGTGCACTATGGAAATGTTTTACAAATGGTCAGTAAAGCTGAAATGAGAACACAGGAAGCCATATACTTTTCAAGTGAGCTCTCCCATTTTATTCTTCTTAGGCCTTAAATAAAGAACATCCTTGAGTTTTGTGGTTGGCTATCACTCAACACACCCCATGGTACTAATCAGAACATTCTTGGTCTGGAAAAGTAAACATACAGGTATTTAAATATATCTGGGACAGCTCAGTTAAAGTACAGGCATTACCATAATGGAAACTACTTTTATGTTGCATATGCCATGAATGTGGTATAACATATGGGCTTTCTCAATGTTTTAAATTGCTGAGCTCACCATGGCAGATACTTTTATGCCAGGAGTAATGCTGGTGGACTCCATGGTGGGAGAACCCTTGATGGAAACTATAGATGGATCCTTCTGGTCTGCAGTTTTACTGTTTTATATGCAAAGGTGACAGACATCATGTCCACATAGTTTCCTAGGAAAATATCTAGCTAGGATGGCTGCTGGCAGCACTTACCTCTGCAATTGAACTTTGAATGCAAGACTCCGAGAAACAGGATTTTAGAGTTAATTGGAAAGCACAGGTGCTTTTTACACTGAAGTGAACAGAGTGACGTTATAAGCTAGAATGAATTAGTTAAGGGGTTCTTTAGTTGATTGGTATATCAGTGTATACCAAAAACTTAAGGCCATAAGTAATGCATCAACTGATAAGGAGGCAGGATTGCATAGTTGGAAGGACCTTTCAATGGTGGACCTCTAGTTGATGAGAATCTGCTACTGAATTTGACTCCCCTCTGCAGGATCCCCTATCAAGGGCCTCTCTAGCCTCTCGTTACACACTTTCTATGACAGCACATGCATACTTCCTCTGTTTCAGGATGAGGCATACATTGCTGACCACTCAGCCAACATCAGCCTGTGTACAACATTTCATCAGTTAATGGGCATTATTCCTTAGAGCCACATAGAACAAGCTATATTCTTCTTCCCTTCCACTCAATAAACTATCAGATATATGATGAAAACTACACCTTCCTATGTTATCTGACTTGGCTTCACAATACCAATATTGGAGTCTTCCTCTCACTTTCCTCCTAATTCATTCTAGTTTACAGTGCCTTTAACTGTGGCACCAGCCTTCCCTGAAACACAGACAGTCTTAAAATAGAGTCAACTGCAATGATCACTGCCCTTTTCAAGATACTACACTTTCTTCTGGCCAACTAAGAACTTATTTGCTATTTTGGTCATCACATCCAATCATAACCACTAAGAAGCACAGTGCCTCTGCTATTAGGTCCTGCCTCCTGCACCTTGACCTTGGGCAATTATTTATTTGGATCCCATTTGATTTCAGTCAACTCAATGCATGAACATTTATGAAGAAACCACTGTGTGAATGATCCCACATTAGGAATCGGAGATACCGTGATGAACATGATAAATCACCTAGTAGGGTATATACTTTTAAAAGGAAAAGTAGAGGTGCTAGAATGAAAAATGAAAGTGTGATATGTATCATGATTAGGATATTAAGAAAGAACTAAAGAGCAAGTTGCCATAAAGTCTTTATAGAAAAGGTAGGAACACCAAAAAAGCTCCAAAAAGTAGACACTTTTGTGGGTGACGCTAAAGGGGAAAAAGGATTTTAACAGAAGAATTATTATAACCAGTGTGAGTCTGGGGCCAAAGCACAGAATCATGAAAGAATTTGGTGCACACAAGGATGCTGCAGGTTGAAGTGCAAGGCACAAGGGGGGCATAGAACTATGGAGTAATGGGAGATGGGCTTGTGGCTGAGGGCTTTGAGGAGTTTGGACTACATTCTGCAGGAAAGGTAATGACATCAAGACTTTTGTGCAAAGAAATAAATAACAAGAAGTGTGTTTTTGAAAAATCAATCAATGAAGAAATAAATAAAATGAGGTAGATGGAAGAGAAAGTAGACATTGCAAACAGGACCTCTAGGTTGACAGGCTCCTCAGTCATTTGGGCAGAAAGTGAAGAGGGCCTCAGAAGAAGAATGGTGAAGCCCCCACAGTCATAACTCAGCAAGTGCTCCAGGATTGATCGGTGGGAGTAGGGTTTTGAGGCTGGGTGCCTGTGAGAAACAAATCATGTTTCATATAAGGCAAGACAATATTCTACCTTTGTGACCTATTTAAAGTTCCATTAATAACTCATAAGTGAAATACTTAAGAATAAAAATAATGGGTTTTTAGTATGTGTAAAGTGTCCAGGTAAAAATATAATATGCAATTGGAAATTTGAGTGCAGATGGCCACTAGGATTTGGGAATGATCTGCATAGGTAGTAAAGAGAGGGTAGACGAAAAGGTTGAGACCACAGTGGGCTCTGAGAAAGGATACTAAGGGCTTCAAGGAGGGTGGGAGGAAAACCTGGCCTGCTGAACCATGAAGTCTGGAGGGCCCCTAAGACTGTGGGTATGAAGTAACCTACCTTACCAATGACCAACAGAAAGAGACAATCAACAACCAACAGGAAGGGGCAATACTGCCTGGAGGCACAGAGAGACCGATGAAAGACTTGAAGCCACTTTCAAATGGAGTATTCAATACCCAGCAGGTTTTTGTCTCTGTCTCTCTCACCCCTGCTCCTCCATGAGAAGAACCCACTTCCACCTCTCTTTGGAAGTGCTCTGAACTTTCTCTTGGTTTTTCCTAAATAAAATCTCTCTTTGTTACCCTGAAACTTGTGTAGGTTCCTTTTCTTTCTCTCCACACTGCCGAGCCCCCTCCAGTTTTATCTTCCATTTCCACTCACTTTTGCTTTTGGTTACCCCCGTGCCTCAGTTGAACTTTCTAGCTCAGCCTAGTTATCAAACCAGCTCAACTGCATTGGGGAACAGGGACTCCCTGGTCCCAACTCCCAATAGTCTCTATTAAATTCCATTACCTTAGATTCAGCCACTGACATCCTCCCCCGTCACACTGGATCCGTAACTACAAACAAGGGATTTACTCTCAAACAGTTCTGAAATAAAAACTAAACTTTAAAATCCATGACTCGCCTAAAGTAAACCTGCTTTAACTACAAGTTTACCATCCCTCGGGGACTGCATACAAATCATATGGGTCATTTTCCCTGGGATATGCACACATCTACAACATGGGAAGCATTTTTTGAAAATAACAATTTCATTCGGTATGATACATGTTCTCTGTTCATCAATGGGAGAAACAGCTCGTGTTTAATGAGGACTGAGGAAAAGAAAACAAATTATCTAAATATCCTTGTCCAGGCTTGGCATTCCTTCATCTTTATGACCCTATGATATAAAAAAAAATTAGTATATAATTCACTCCTGAACCAGAATATTGTCATAGATAAAATTAGAGATGAAAAGTACCAACTTGATAAAGGCAACAGGAAATGCTGAAGGTGGGGTAGAGAGGTCTAAATACCTTGACTTTACGACTTTATTAAATACTTCCATATGTATTCTTATCTGTTCTGGTCTCCCAAATTCCTTGTCTACCCCTGACTAGTTTTACTATGAGATAAAACAACTGAATCAAATGTTGTATATAAATATTGGCAGTGTTCAGCTTTGCCTTTTTTCCTGAGCCTAATAGGCAAAGAGCTTCAATGAGCTTGCTCGTTTTTCCAAGTGAGTCTAGAGGGGCTTGTTTACCGGAGATGGAATCTCGGGCAAACAGTTCATTGTAGCTCTACAAACAAGCTAAAGTTACGACCTTACGCTATTGTTCCTCAGCAACCCAGGGCTTTGAAGCGGACTGTCTGCCCATTCCTGTATAATTGGATATGAAGCCACCTGTGTTTAAAATGCCCTAGGAAAATCCATCACTGATTATGTGGGTTTGGGGTACAGTGTTAGGTGATTCTGCCCATTGCGTTTCATCACGTGTCCAAGTGACTCACAGAAATCCCCTGGTTGGGGTTGACAAATCAGTCTGATTTGGAGATATCAGGAAGGGCTTTCATGGGACAGTCCTGACAGTGCTCAGTGTCATTCATTTGGTGAAGGGAGACACTGTGCCTGACTGGAGCACCAAAGGGAAGCCTTAGGAGAAGAGAAGAAAGAACAAACAAGGTCTTGGTATGGTGGCATTTCCCGGAAAAGATATCAAGTGCACAAAAACTGGCTCAGAAGGGGCGTTTTTCCCTTCCACCCTTATTCATGGTTCTTTAATACCATTTCCACGTTAGTGCCATGCCAGGCCCACTTATAACCACCGACACCATGTGAATGGAGCTGCCGTCACTCAGTATTGCTGATAAAGGGCCAAGTAAAACTTCCTATTTCCAAGCCATACAGTATAAGAGTTTTAAGTATGAAAAAATTTAGTTAGGAAGTTTAGATTTAAAAAAATGAACTATAGTCATGAGAGAGTCCATCAACCAATTCTAAATTAAAGTGGAATTGAAATAAAATTATAGTAGAACGTGTATAAAAGAATATGTGACAACCTCGTAGATACCAAATGAATCCATTATCCTAAGTACTTTTCCAGTAATAGCAAATGAATTCATAATGATGGTACACTTAAGGCCAAATGAAACCTAAAAATATAAATGTCAAAATATCTATACATGGTTCACACTCGTAATTTACCTTTTCACTGCGCAGCAAATACAATGTCAAAATGTTTCAGCATTCAAAATTGTAGTCCAACACTTTTCACTTGTGAATTGGGTTTGATGATTAGAAATGGAATTTTATGTAAATCAGAGAGACAGATGATAAATTTCATGGGTTGGTCATGGCAAAGATAGCAAATTTCACAGTATGTCACAGACTAATGTACAGACACATAACCACAAATAAAATCAATTTAACTAAGTAAATTATATCCCAGGGTTAAAAATGAGTGCCTGACTATACCAAAAGGTATTCCATTAAGGCACCCTAAAAACTATATTCTAAAGCAATGAGTCTAGAAAAATAGGAAAATATTGCCATTTTGTAATTAAATAATTTCAAAATTTTGTCACTATTTTTGGAAAATCCAAAATCATCAGAAATGGCCACAAATAATGGTCATATTTTCAATGCAGAGTCTTCTTGGGTTAGCATTACTTATTTGGGCTTCATGTGAATTCCTTTGAAGTTCTGTCATTTACCACAGTGATAAATTATAGAACAATGAACACATTTTTCTTATATCTGAAGGAATGGATATCAGCACAGATGAAGGGCCCTATCTGATTTTTGAAGTATTATGAAAAACAGCATGTTATATGTTAAAACTGGTGATAGTGCTTGACCAGGCATTGGGAAACAGGACGAATAGTTTCCACAAGCTCAGACTCATCAGAATGCTTATCAGCACATCACTTAGAACACAATTTTGTCTGCCCAGCCAAACGCCACTTTTTTTTTTAAACCTAGGAGGTCTATTTCAATATTATAGACATGATATAATTGCTCTTGCCAGCATTACAGATTTTTGCACAGCTGAGTGGAATCCACCGAGGCAATTTACCATAATGGTGCAGGCACATGTGCACATGTGCACAAAACACACACACTCACAAACACACACAGTCCCTCGCTATCATTATACCTACAAAGAAATAAAAAGGATTTCACAAAATATGAAGGACAAAATCCCTAAATGACAAACAGAAATTTTATTAGGGGAATTCTAGATAATTTTGAACCTAATATTCTCTAAGAGTTAGACATATTTCCAGCCACAGAAAGCATTTTGACAGGACATTTGCTTGCCAATTAAATCCTCAGGAGTACAGCAGCAGAGTAGGGCTAAATACAGATAATATAATTTGGCCTGTTGTTTGCACAGCAGTAAATTAGAATCTTGAAAAATAATTGAGTCTACAGATGTTCCTTCTAAACAACAACAAAACAATTTTTAATGCTTTTCTGCAGTTATATTCCAAAACACCCCTTATTAGCTTCCTCCTCCCAGAAGCATCTGCACAAGGCCAAGGATGGAATAGCAGCAGAGGAGACTTTGTGGAGACTGGGATACTTAAGTGTCAGGACTGAGGCTCTTTTAGAAATATGGTGGGCACTTCAGTATGCCACCCCCTCCCCCCACATACACTTCAACAGCACTCCCCTTCTTTGGATCAATATGGGGCTCAAATACTCCCTTGGGTAACTCCACCACTTCGGGTGCCTGGCACATTTAATTAAGCTAAGTAGAACGAGCGCCTGCCCTGGGAATCAGCCTGCTTGCCTGGCCCTGTTGCAAAGAAGGCTGTTTTGCACAGAGCATCAGGAAGTTGAGATTTGGCAATTTTTCAGTTCATCTGTTCGATCAAAGTGGCCAAAGTAGATTATTTTTTGTCTGAATGATCAAGTTTGGCTGTCTCTGTTGATGAAATGACCCTGATAATTGCCACATCTCCATTTCACCAGTCTCCACAACCTAAATATGCCTCTGATCTTTTGAGGATCACATCACTTACCCTGACAGTTTCCCCATTTGTTAAATAAGATGAACAGCACCTGACATCACATCCCATTTAGAAAGCAATATGTAACCTTCAGGTGAAATGCATAAATTACTGTGTGCTTAAGCCTTAACAGAAAATACAATGGCAAGAAACAAAATAAATCAATTTAACATTAAAAGCTTGAGATGATACTGGATAAACTTGGTCTTTATTATGGCCTTCCTTAGAATTACTGTGTGATTTTTAAGCACTCTTAGTGAGTATGCTGCTTTCCAAAGGAAACATATGGCAAGGGAAAATTCAAAGGCAGGGCCCCACCAGTTATCTAGCTGTGGTCTCTATTCTGACAGCTTGTTTAAGGACAAATGTGGCTTAAACTAAGCTAAATTTTCCTAAACTGATTTTCTTCCTCGAAAGACCTAAAGGCAGACCCCATGTAAAAGTTCACCGTTATCTACCAAGAGTTGTGACCTCTCCTATCACTTGGACCTTGTTCAGACGTTGTTATAATAGCACTTGGCCTCTAGCTAGGTATATTCCAAGCTCTTCCAAGTATCAGTGCCACCCAGATGGCAATATAGACGTCTTTTTTAAATCCCACCCCTACGTTTTCCTTGACTGATCTACACACTATTAGTCATTATTGTAGCAGCTTACTCTAAAGCAAAGGATATAAATATGTCTGGACTCCTGACTAGCAAGGGTGTCATAAATAGCACACATTGGGGGGTGTGTGTGTGTGCATATATGTGCACATGTACATATGCAGACTCACATTCATGTGTGTGCACACACTTTGCACATATAAAAATATGCTTACTTGCTTTCTACTTCTCTCTGGGGAGAAGTACAAATATATATTTCCCATGATAAAAAGCCAGGATTGATTTCCATTTATCTAGCCTTGTCCTCCTCCATCCATCTCTGCCCACATAGTAGCCAGCTACTACACAAGAACCAGTCAGCAAAATCTTGAAATGTTTACTAGGAAATGGCATGAGTGCTTCAACAGAAACAATAACATTATGTCCATTTGAATAATGGCATATCAAAAGTGCATATCCAGATAATATGACACCTTCTAAAATACCCTGGAGAAAAGATTTTTTCACTTCGATTGATTGCTGTGAATTGATCTTTCTTATTGCAAAATAAAGCACAAGACTTCATAAAACACTTATCTGCTTACCCTGGTGTTAAAGAAGTTCATTCCTATATCAAATATAGAATCTAGGTTAACATCAAATATAGAAGAGACAGTAGAACTCAGAGGAGATCTACTGCTTCAGCTGCACATTTAATTGTATTTATATCCTAAGAGGGGGAACGCATCTGTAAACATTTTCAAAGTTTAAAGCACAATGCAGAGGGACCAGCTATTTTATTATCTATTCAAAGCACACAGTTTAACATTTGTTTATGCAAACCACATAATTGGAAACTCTGTCCGTTTTCTGCTTGTGCTAAGTATTCTGTGTATAAATACTTTTTCATAGTAGATAAATAGGGTTTTTATTTAGGTCTTATCACCTTCATATTACATATTCATTGATTTCTAAACTGCCTTAAACAGTTCTGTAGCTGGGAAACATTATGAATTCAGCTTTGGCACCTTGGTATTAAATTTGCATAGCAGGTCACGCATCGCTTGACATACATGCAAAATTGCACTGCGGCTATTTTATTACAAGCCACAAAAGATATTCAGAAACTGCATACAGCATCAAAAATAAATTAAAATGGATCAAAGACCCAATAGGAAGCCACATTTTTTTCATTGTTTTGTGATGCCTAAAGCCATTTAGATGTTTTAGTCAATAAACAAAAGTTAGACTAACAGTTTTAAGTCTTCCTGGTTTTATATTCTAATTACCAAAGGTTAACACAATTTTTCTTTATCACATCTAGACTGACTTTAGTCATAGTTACGAGCTCAATATTAAATCCACTGTACTATGATGCCTGCAATGACATGTGTACTCTAGACACACACGTGTATGCTTGTTGCCATAATAAAATTATGACTGGTTGCAATTCAGTCAGCATTTGCACTTCTGAGGTGATCTGGCATTTACTAAAATGCACCAACATCCCATTATAAATTGCCTGCCCTGGTATTTTATGTTCAAAAATATTAACAAAACATTTTTCCCCTGCTAATGCTATGACACGTATTACAAAATCAGTTCATTTCTAGATGCTTCAGTATACCAGAGGCTCAGAGCTCTGAGATGGACCCTGTCCCAACACATGTATAACAACCCCACCAGGTCCTCAGAGAAACAATGACATAGCTACTAAGGTGTGAAGAAGATTTATACAATTGCCCAAGTTCAGAATTCAAAATTTACCTAAACTGGCTCTTTTTTTCTAATGGGAAATAAGAATAAGACAAATGTCTTTTGTTGGCCAGGAAGAAGAAAGAATGAAGAAAAAAAAAAACAGAGAAAAAAGGCATCAAAAGCCAGAGGCGATGGTGTGAACAATGGCCCAGAGAAATAAATGTGCCTGTGGATATTGGGGTGGGGTGGGTGAATGGCCTGAGCTGCCTGCTGTAGGACATGCAGAAGCAAGGCATAAATGCAAGTCAAAAATGTCAGACTTTGATTAGTCATCTGGGACTCTTACTCTCAGCCTATCCTAGAATGAAGACACTCCCATTAGAGGAGCAGCTCTCTCAACTGGACTTGACCACAACTCTCATTTGTCCATTGACTCAACAAATTTCATTCAAGTGGAGTATCACAGCATTTGGTACATTAAAAATTCTATTATATCTTAACTCATAAACATGTCAATTCATTCTCAAATCTTTTAAACTAAGTTCAAGGCCTATGAGTACAGATTGCTGACTAGATTTCTACAACATACTTCTCACGTAAAGCATGCCTATAATGCATCCTGCAGGATTGCTCATTTGAGATTGTTGAAGTAGAATAGGAACTTTCAGACATTTGAGAAGAAACAGTAGTGCAGAATGTTTTAGATGCTTATAATTTTTCCCCAGTCTTTAATAGTTGTCTCACCAAAACCTAGTGTGATTACATTTTTAATCAACTGAACCCTACTGATGTAACAGGTTAACCGTTTTGAGTATCATGAGGCGAATGAATTTTCATGTTGAATGGCCATGAATCTTTAGGAGCCAATAACTGGTCTGTGGTAGAGAAAATAATGCCCTTGCTAAAGATGTCTGTGTTCTAGACTCCAGCACCTTTGAATAACTTACTTACAAAGAAAAACGGACTAGCAAATGTGATTAAGGACCTTGTGATGGTGAGACTGTCCAGGAGTATCCAAGCTTAATATAAAAACAAGCATCCTCAAAAGTGGAATAGGTAGGCAGAAGAGTCAGTGTCAGAAAAGGCAATGTCACAATGGAAAGCAGAGGCAGAATATGACATGTTATGTTACTACTGGCTGAAGATGGTGGAAGAGATTGTAAGCCAAGGAACACAAGTAGTTTCTGGAAGCTTGAAAAGCCACAAGACAAGTTCTCCCCTAGAACCTCCAGAAGGACTGTCACCCTTCTGGCTCATTGATTTTAGTCATACAATTCCCATTTTAGACCTCTAACCTACAAAACTGTGACAGAATAAATGTATGTTGTTTTAAGCCACTAAATTTGGGGCAATTTGTTATAGCAGCAATAGAAAACTAATACCACTGATTTTTTTCCAAAACATTCAACTTAATTTTATAGGAAAAATAATTTTTAATGCTCATTTGTCCTTGTTTTATGTAATACTGAATTAAATTATACAATTAGAATAATAAGTACAACTGGCATTAATAAGGTTGGGAGCAAACACAACTAACCCCTGCTAGCTATATAATTCAACTGATGGGAACAGAAGTGCCAAGTATACCTGAAAATTGCCTCTGGCCATCAGTAGCAACAGCCAACAAATTTCCTACAGGGCATAAGGAGTGTTGATTAAATGTGTAAGTTCTCCAGTGACTAGAGATGAGTTAAGGGAATTTCTGCTATGTTTAGTATTAGAACAAAAGTTCTCCCCACTCCTTGTTCTGTCCCTAAAAACATAACACTGACAAACAACACAAATATCCTTCCAATAGTAAAACATATTTTTAAAACTATTTTTTAATTTCTTCATTTCTATTTGGACAATTGGAAATGCCTGGCAGTATCACAGAAAAAGAATGAGAAATGTTGGTGGATTTTCCAGCCTGGAGACAGATCACTTCTAGAATGGTGAATTTTTTGGAGTTAACCAGAGATATGCATATGAAGGAAGACAAAGAGAGATACAAATTAGAAGCTGACTTGAGAAAATTCATAAGCCCTAGGCCTTGGATTGAAACAGAGTTTGGTATCAATCCATCAACATAAGGTATATGTTCTCTGGAATTTGTTCTCATGAGATTTGGTATTATACAAGGCGTTATTATACTGAAAAGCCTAGTCAAGAAAGCATTATTTGTTCTTAAAAACTGAGATTTGCTTCTTTGTTTGTGAAATTAGTGATTTTAAAAATATCATTAAGGTTCTTACCATATAAGATCAAATAATGCCATGATGTCACACAGTTCTCATTACACTTACATTCAGCAGTACTATTTGAAGTAAAATCTACTGGCTAGTAGGGTAGTACGATGGCTTGCTTCTGGTTTTGCCTTGGCTTCGCTGAGAGATCGCTCAACATTATGATTTCTAACTGGAATCACTTTCTCTTGACTATACATTTTAAAAAGAAACAAATTTGTTTAAAGCATTATTACAGACCACCATGTGAAATTCCCACATTCTTAGCAGTTTGAAAAATGTTTAATTTATGTTTATGTATTCTTATTCAAAATGTTAGTTAACAGCCTGTAGGGACCCAGTAATAGGACCTTTTTTCTTTTTTATGTTTATTAGCTACATTAATGACTGTTTCTGCAATTCTACTGCAAAGACTTTCGTTAATGAACGCCAATTAATTCCGAAATGATTTTAAACAAAGGGTGATGAGAATAACCAATCAACCATGACAGTGTAAAGAGCAAGCAAGCTGTTGTGGCCTAAATTTCCTGCGTTGATTATTTGCTGTCAGATGGTATTGTTATTCATCAGGCCTGTCTTCAGATTCTACATACATGCATTAGACTAGAGTGTCATTATCTCAGACATACTTGGGGCTCTGTTTCCAATGGCACAGATTCCATCATGACCAGGTGTCAGCATCATCCACATGCATAGTCTCCGTACATGTTACCAGATGGGTTCTGACCATACAGATAGTGCTTTGTATTTTGTAGACACTAAATAGATTTTTCAAGAAGTTGAAATGAAGCTAGAAGTAAAACCTAGTCTGTACCAATGGTAATTGAGTGGACAGTTTGGATGGTAGTTAAGAATGTGCTTTATAATACCTTGCTCACAGTTCAAAACAGATATTCTATTTTCAAATTTAAAAGTAAACACAATTCTTAAAACACTCACTATAAATGGTTCAGCAAGTAATTTTCTTAAACTCATTATAATTAAATGACAATAGCAGTATGAATGTAAAATGCTTTGTGAATTTATTTCTCTGGGGTTAAATGACCAAAAAAAGCAAACCACAAGTGATTTGAGCAAAACAAAGGCAGTGTTTTCTCCTAAGATTGAAAATCCAAAAAAAAAAAAAATTGTTCATGGTAAATACAGAACTTTATAAACTCCATCAGCTTTGCCAGGTAAGGGATGGATGCAGTGATTCCACTTCCTCAATTTGAGCATCCTTTCCAGCTAACAGAGTCTTCTTCATAAGACATTATACATAGGCTGGGCCTAGACAATTGCACAGATTTCTGTGCAAAAAAGAATGGGTATTTCATTCTTTTTTTTTTTTTTTTTTGAGACAGAGCCTCAAGCTATCCCCCTGGGTAGAGTGCCATGGCATCACACCTCATAGCAACCTCCAACTCCTGGGCTCAAGCGAGTCTCCTGCCTCAGCCTCCCAAGTAGCTGGGACCACA
>CAUYQV010172053.1:0-28391 GCA_963574575.1 Galagoides demidoff | reverse complement strand
TCATGACACAACTAAGATCCTCTCACGGCACCACAGCATACCAGTTGAAAATCACTGCCATAGAGTCTCCACAGGGACCTAGCCCTGCCAACACTTTGACGTTAGTCCAGAGAGATACATTGCTGACTTCTGACCTCCAATTTGGACTGTCTTAAGGTACCACATTTGTGATAATGTGTTGTATAAACAGCAAGAATAAACTAACACAGTACCCCAGGTTGTCACGGAGCTTTGTGGTAGAACGATGACAGAAACAGAGAAAGCAGTCCCTTCACCTACGGTATTAGGGCGGCAGAAAATATGTTCAAAAAGTAGAGATTTTACAAGAATATTTGGAAATTATGCAAACTGTAGTCTCCAATCTAATCCCCACCTCAATGTATTACTTTAGCAGGAGTGGAAAAGCAAAAAGGAAAGCAAGCAAACACACACAACATGCACAGTATTTTGATAGGGGAGGCCCAAAACATTTATACCTGAAATAGCTTGACACACACAGATAGGTGATCAAAAGCCATCATCAGAAGAACGAGTACATGGAGAAGTGGTGTGATGACCCAGTCACGCCAATGAGCAGCTTTCCCAGTGTCACAGACGCCATTCCAGCCACCTTAGTGCCACCGATGACGTAGATTCCATGGCAGAATTTTGCACTGAGGAGCTCACATATGTTGCCGAGTGCTGTGTGCCCCCGGTTGCTTCTGACTTGTCGAGCAGCCTCACCCAGCATGTCCATTGATGAGTCCTGCGCTGTTCCCAGGGTCTCCTCATTTTCTGCTACTCTTCAGTTTCTTCATTGTTCTCAGAATGCCTTTGATGTCCGGGGATTTATTTTGGCCTTAGAACTATCTTGATAAATCCTGTGTTATTTTATTATAATTTCTTTTAGGACATCTCAGCATTCTTATACCTGACTCACCAATTCAAAATCAAACTTTTAACCTTTGATTAATAAATAGATGCCGAGAAGTGCATATTCTTATGAGTAGTCTTTGGCACTGTATGAAATTCCAAAGTGGTAATAGTAGGCAGCTGACATTACACATGTAGAAATCCTAAACTGTATAAAACCTTCAGAAAAGCCTGTGCTCGCACTGTAATGGGCTGAGTAGTGGCTCCCTAAAATAGTTGTCTATGTCCCCCAGAACCTGTTGATAAGAAGGACCTTATTTGGAAGAAGAGTTTTTGCAGATGTGATTAAGGTTCTCAAGACGAGTCATCCTGGATTATCCAGTACTTTCTAAATCTAATAACAAGTGTATTTAAAAAAAAACACATAGTCATAAGAGACACAAGAGGAGAAGACACAGCCATAGAGCAATAGAGTATGTGGGGTGGAGGTGGAGATGAGGTGGAGACTAGCCGAGGAATCCCGGGGGCCGCCAGAAGCTGGACAAGGCAAGGCCTGCGGTGCTGACATCTTGATTTTGGACTCTTGGATTCTAGACTGTGGGTGAATTAATTTCTGTTGTTTTAGGTCACTGTTTTTGTGGTCACTCGTTATGGCAGCTATGGGAAGCTGATACAGTCACAAAACGTTCACAACATTACCTGTTACCTGTTCATGCTAACACTGGTAAATTACCCAACGTGGTTTTCACGAGATCACCGAATCCTTAGACCCCACTGGTGGCTGGAATGATTGTATAACAAACCTCACATAGCTACACCTTTCAAAAAGTCCCCTAAGTGTTATGCGTATACTGTTGGCGGATATCAGTAAAGGTAATGGTGTATTTTCACACAGGAGTATACACGCACAGCTATAGGGTAGGGATGAGGGTACTTAGGGAAAGGATGCCCACACCCCAGAGGGCGAAAAAAGGAGATGTCCCAGGTGACCCATCCATTTTGTAAGAAAATTTAATTACTGGCTCCAGGAAGCATTTTCTCTGAATTTTATATAACAACTGCATTCTCAGCAGATAGAGGGAAGTAGACCTAGGGGCAAGCAAATGGGGAAAATAACCTATAAAGTGTGTTCACAAAATTCACAAAATATGACTGTTATTCCACCGTGGAACTTAATAGAAATCCTTTGGCTGTTGTTCTGCAGTCAACAAGACTCATCTAATTGGTGACCATGGTAACAAAATCAGGTCATACGGAGGTTCATGCTGAGATCAAGCATATGTAGATCTCCTAGTTCAAATATACACAAAGATAAGAACCTGTTGGTAAGAGTCCGTAATGCTGGGCTGAAGATGGGCTCTTCTCCACCGAGCTCACAATACTGAGAAAACAGTCGTTTGTTTGCAGTAGCCATACGTGTTGCAGAAAAGGAAGAAAGAGGTTTTTCATATTCACTGGGGGGGAAAAGATAATTCAGAAATGTGAGACCAGAGTGAGTGCGTAGATGTTGCTTCATAGATCTGTGTAATTTACTCCCTGGGGTTTGCAGTGTGTCTGACTTATATTTTAGACATAATTAAGTAATCAGCAGTGTACATTGTAAAATGAATGTTTAGGCTGCTTGAGGTTAAATTTTCACAGCCATAGCAGCTGCGTGGTACTAGCGGCCACCCCTCCCCACAGCCAAATCCTGTCCTCTGCATACAGTTATTTAAAAATCTGTGAATGGGACTCAAATTATTTCCACAGTCACCATATTTCAGCAGATCTAAGGAACAACCGCATGGTAACCACTGGATATCGGATGGCTGCACTCCATGCTGCGAGCGTTTTCTGCTCTGGCTCAGTAGCGGGAGTGACAATAATAGTGTCAATTAAAGTATGAGTGATGCTTTTGTTCATGTAGGCGCTCATGTGAGCCTCACAAAACCCTGTGAGCTGGGGATTTTTCCCCATAATGCAGATGAGAATACTGAGGCATGGGCAGTGCCCATAGCTCCGTGAGTAGGGCACCGGCCACATACACCAAGGCTGATGGGTTGAAACTGGCCCAGGGCAGCTAAAACAACGACAACTGCAACCAAAATATAGCCGGGCATTGTGGCAGGCACCTGTAGTCCCAGCTACTCGGGAGGCTGAGGCAAGATAATTGCTTAAGCCCAAGAGTTTGAGGTTGCTGTGAGCTGTGACATCACAGTACTCTACCCAGGATACCCTACCCAGGGCGACAGCTTGAGACTCTGTCTCAAAAAAAATAAATAAATGAGAGAGAGAATATTAAGGCATGAGAAGTTATAGCTCTGCCTCTTAAATGCAGACTTAAGGATTAAAACCCTGTGTTCAGCTAGAGTTGGCATGTGATGGTGGGAGTTGGTTGTTCTTTCTGTGGTTCCTACTGTTCTGTGTCCAAACCCTGTGCTGTTCTGTCCATCTCTGGCGAATGTGCCCTCGCATCTGCTGGCAGTCTCTTCTCTTCTGATGATCCTTCCTCCCTCCGAGACCCTTGAAGGGAGGAACAAGACTGAATTCTTTCCTTTTCTTTCTCCTTTGATGCTTCCCTTTACTCCTACTCCTTTTGTTCCTTCGTTGTTTTCTCCTTCTCCTTCCCCTCCCACCTCCCCCTTCTTCTTCTTGGTGATCCATTGAGGGTGCACAGAACCAGGTTACTCTGATTGCTTTTGTTAGATAAGGACCTTCTTATAATTGTGTTATTTAGCCACTAAATAAGATGGAGACTTTACATCCTCTTTTTTTTTTTTTTAAACACTGAGCCATATTATCTTTCCTTCCTTGCCAAATCTAGAGGAGATAAGGTAAGAGGGAGGGCAGGTAGGTGGTGAGGGATGATTTACAGTGGTTGTCTACTTGCTCAAAGGATGCACAACCCTAGGATTAACTTAGGCTTACGGAGGGATTGGTTTTCCTTTTCTCTCTCTCTCTCTCTTTTTTTTTTTTTGAGACAGAGTCTTACTCAGTCATCCTGGGGTTGAGTGCTGTGGTATCACCTCATAGCAACCTCAAACTCTTGGGCTCAAGTGATTCTCTTGCCTCAGTTTCCTGAGTAGCTGAGACTACAGGCACCCACCAAAACACCTGCCTATTTTTTCATTCAGGGTCTCCCTCTTGCTCAGGCTGGTCTTGAACTCTGAGCTCAAGCAATCTACCTGCCTCAGCCTCCCACAGTGCTCTTGAGGGATTTTCAAGAAGACGAGTGAGTGCTCTTCTAAAACAAAACAAAATATAACAAACATTTATTCATTTTTTTCATCGCTAAGGAATAGGTGTTGGTTACCGAAAAACACTCAAACAATACAGACACACGGTAAGAAAAACACAGAAGTCCTGCTCCCCTCAGTCCCACTCCCTGGAGGTTACCATTATTAGCTGTTTGATGTGCAGCATAGTCTTGGACTTGTTCCTATACTTAGTGCATCATATATATTAATAATATGCACATATATGATAAAAGATGCATTTAAAAAGTAGATTGTTTTTATTCTACCTATTCTGTTTTACAATTTAGTTTTGTCACTTAATAATTTATCTTTCCATATTAGCATGTGCAAACCTACCTCATTATCATTTAATAGCTGAATAGTATGGGCACACTTTGGAAATATTGTGGGTTTGGTTACAGACCACTGATAAAGTGAGTATCATGATAGAGTCAGACACAGTTTTTGGTTTCCTAGTGCATACAACTTTATTGCTAAAAACATGGTAATGATCATCTGAAATTTCAGTAAGTCATAACTTTTTTTTGCTGGTGGAGAGTCTTGCCTCAGTGTTGATGGCTGCTGACCCACCAGGGTGGTATTGCTGAAGGTTGGGTGGCTGTGGCAATTTCTTAAAACAAGACAATAAAGTTCACCACATCGATTGACTCTTCCTTTTGCAAAAGATTTCTCTGTAGCATGCAAGGCTGTTGGACTGATTTTTTACCCACAGTAAAACTTCTTTCAAAATTGGAATTAATACTTTCAGACCTTGCTGCTGATTTATCTATTCAGTTTATATAATATTGGAAGTTTGGCAGGAGAATGCCACAATCCTATGATTCCTCTACTAGGTATATATCCAGAAGATCAAAAATCACAGTATACCAAAGATATTTGTACCAGAATGTTTATTAAAGCCCAATTTATAATTGCTAAGTCATGGAAGAAGCCCAAGTGCCCAGTGACCCACGAATGGATCAATAAATTGTGGTATATTTTGCATGGAATATTATGCAGTCCTAAAGAAAGATGGAAACTTTACTTCTTTCATGTTTACCTGGATGGAGCTAGAACATAGTCTTCTTAGCAAAGTATCTCAAGAATAGAAGAAAAAGTATCCAATGTACTCAACCCTACTACGAAACTAATTTATGCCTTTCATATGAAAGCTATAGCCCAATTATCACCCAAGAATATGGGGAAAGAGGAAAGGGAGTGGACGGGATGGGAGTGGATGGGTGGAGGGAGGGTAATTGGTGGGACTACATCTACGGTGCATCTTACAAGGGTACATGTGAAACTTACTAAATGTAGAATATAAATGACTTAACACAATAACCATGAAGGCTATGTTAACCAGTTTGATGAAAATATTTCAAATTGTATATAAAACCAACACATTTTACCCCATGACTGCATTAATGTACACAGCTATGATTTAATTAAAAAAATATTGGAAGTTTGTTGTCATTTCAACAATGTTCACAGCATCTTCACCAGGAGTGTTTTCCATCACAAGAAACCACTTGCTTTGTTTATTCAAAAGAAGAAACTCCCCATCCATTTATTTTTATTTAAAAATATTAAAGGGGTGCAAATATTTTGGGTTACATAGACTGCTTTTATAATGCTTAAGTCCTGGCTACAGGTGTCCATGTCACCCAACCAGTGTTCACTGTACCCTCTAGGTAGGTGCCCTTCCTTCCTGCTCCTCGCTGCTGATTTCCACTGGGTTGTACTCTCCTCTCTGCACATGTGTGTTCATAGGTTAGTTCCAATTTAATATGAAATACAGGTGGTGTTTGTTTTTACATTCTTGAGATACTTCACTCAGGAAAAGTTTCTCCAGATTCCATCCAGATTGCAAAATGCATTAATTTCATCTTTTATGGTTGACTAATACTCCGTAGTAAACATATACCACATTTTGGGATTTAGCAATTCAGTCTCATCTTCAGGCTCCACTTTTAATTCTAGTTCCCTTGCTATATCTACCACATTTGCCGTTACTTCTTCTGCTGAAGTCTTGACCCCTCAAAGTCATCTATGGGAGTTGGAATTAACTTCTTCCAAACAACTGTTAGTGTTTGCTATTTTGACCTCTTTCCATGAATCATGAATGTTCACAATAGCATCTAGAATTGTGAATCCTTTTCAAAAGGTTTCAATTTATCTTGCCCAGACCCATCAAAGGAATCACTAGCTATGGGAGCTGTCATCTTACAAAATTTATTTCTTAAGTCATAAGATTTGTAAGTTGAAATTACCCCTTGCTACGTGGGCTGCAGAATGGATATTGTGCTAGCAGGCATGAAACAGCATTCATCTCTTTGTACATCTCCATCAGAGCTCTGGCATGGCCAGCTGCATTGTGAATGAGCAGTAATCTTTTGAAAGGAATCTTTTTCTTCTGAGTAGTGGGTCTCAATAGTGGGCTTAAAATATTCAGTAAACCATGCTGTAAAGAGAGGTGATAGCATCCAGGTGTTGTTGTTTCATTTCTAGAGCACAGGCAGAATAGATTTAACATCATTCTTAGAACCTCTAAGATTTTCAGAATGCTTGAAATGAACACTGGCATCCACTTATAGTCTTCAGTTGCATCAGCTTCTAATAAGAAAGTCAGCCTGTCCTTGGTAGTTGTAAAGCCAGACATTGACTTCTCCTCTCTAGCTATGAAAAGCCTAGATGGCAACTTCTTCTAATTGAAGGCTGTTTTGTCTACATTGAAAACCTGTTGCTCTGTGTAGCCATTTTCATCAATAACCTTAGCCAGATCTTCTAGATGACTTGCTCCGGCTCCTCCATCAGCTCCTGCTGCTTCACCTTGTGCTTTTATGTATGGAACTGCTTCCTTAAGCCTCACTAACCAACTCCTGTGGCTTCAAACTTTTCCTCCACAGTGTCCTTACCTCTCTCAGCCTTCGAAGAACTGAAGAGGATTGGGGCCTTGCTCTGGCTTTGGCTGAAGGGCATGTTGCAGCCGCGTTGATCTTCCTTCAAGACCCCTGAAACCTTCTATCAGCAGTGAGGCGGGTTTGTTTCCTCTTCATTCCTGTGTTCTCTGGAGCAGCACTTTTCATTTCCTTCATGAACTTTTCCTTTGCAGTCAGAACTTGGCTAACAGTCTGGCACGAGGAGTTCAGCTTTGAGTTATCTTGGCATTCAACACACCTTCTCTCTAAGCTTAACCATTTTTAATTTCGATTTAATGTGAGAAATGTGTGACTCTTTCACCTGAACATTTAGAGACCATTGTAGGGTCATTAATTGGCCTCATTTAAATATTATTTTTTCCTTGGGGAATAGGGAGGCCTGAAGAGAGGGAGATGGGGAAGCATCTAACCAGTGGAGCAGTCAGAACACACCCAGCATTTATTAAGTTTACTCTTTTATATTGTGGGCACACTTGCGGTACCCTAAATTGATGACAATAGCAACATCAGGATCACTGATCACAGATCACCATAACAGATACAATAATAATGAAAGAATCTGAAACACCGTGAAGATCACCAAAATATGACACAGGGACAGGAAGTGAGTGTATGCTGCTGGGACCATTAGACTTCCTTGAGGTAATCTTATCACAAACCTTCAATTTATAAAAAAATGCAATATCTGTAAAATGCAATAAGGCAAAGTCCAATAAAATAAAGCATGCTTATGATACATAATTCACAGGCTTGTTGTAAGAATTAAATCAGGTAATACTCAGCAAAGCTTAGCAGCAGCCAGGACACGGGCTGGGGGTGTGGTGGTGGTAGTTGTCATTGTTACCCTTAGCACGATCATTATTTCAAACTTTAATGGGGGAGACACAAATTAATCAAATATAGGGACACAAGTTATTGTAATTCAAGACTCAATAAGGAGACATGCTAAGCATCGTAAGGGAAGTCACTTACCGTGCCTGAGCGGGGAAACTGCACCCCGAGGACTCCACCCAGGACGTGGCCTTGTTTGCAGCTGAGAATGGAGAGCTGCTTAGGTGTTCATGTGCCAGAGGGGTATGAGCGGGTGGGAGGGACACGTGTTCCACGCAGAGGACACTGCTTTGTCGAAAGTCCCTGAGATAAGCCTAAAGTCACAGCTAGAAGCTGATCCCCAGAGGACATCTGCTCAGTCTCAAAGAGATAAGCTTGAAATAGGAAGCTCCAGGAGGCAAAGAAAAGCTGAACTGTGGTCCTCATTGTATTGGAAGGAGGCTGAGGAAAGACTTGGGAGAACTAGCTTCTCTGCCCGCAGCAGGCCGGAGACGCCCAGCGTAGCGCCATGATCTGGAACTCATAAGCTGCCTTAGTGCCAGCAGAACCCAGGCGTGCTGCCAGAGCTGGGGAAAAAATAGCACTGTCCGTTTCCTTCCCTGCTCCTCGCCATCACCCAGGAAGCACAGTCCCTCTCCTGCCCCAGGCCAGGCAGCTCCTCAGCGTTCTCCCTTCTGTCTGACGAGGCCACATGGTCTCAGCAGCCAGGTCTCTCTCATCTCCTGGCAGGGAGCTGCCAGTCAGCCCCAGCCCAGCCCAGCTCCAACCTGGGGCTCTCACCTCCCTTCTGAGAACTGTAGTCTGAGATGTAACACTTGAGACTTTGCTTCCAAGCTTCACCTGATGCCCTCGGACCCTCTACCTTTCTCCTTGAGTACCTATCTCGCTAGTGGGAAAATTATGGACTTTGGGGGCTCAGAGGCCAAAGCACAAATCTCATCTCTGCTACTTATGATGAATCCTCTGTGTGCTGAGATTTAGTCTCCTCATCTGCAAAATGGGGCCAGTCCCACCTACTCACAGGGTAAGATAAACGAGATATGTAGAAAGCACTGCATGCAGTGCCTCACAGGTGAACTCAACACAGGGTCAATGGAACGGCTATTTCAACTGTTTGATAAACTAAACACAGGGCAAGGGGAATCAATCACCTCGGAAGGGTGGTGCTAACAACCCCCACTTTGAGCCTCTCACCAAATTATCTCCTAAATCACTGTGTGGCCTTGGGTAAGTTACTGAACTTCTTTCTGCCTTGGTTTTCCCATCTGCAAAATGTGGATAATAATAAATCCTACCCTGTAGCATGTTGGTGGGAAGAGTAAATGGATTAATGTGTGTGAAGTGCATGGTAAATGTTTGATATAAGTATTTTACCTCGTGCTATTAAAAGATCACATCGGCTGCTATGGGGGCAAAGTGGCAGAGAAATTCCTTAGACGTTCATTGCAATATACCAGGTAAAAGTGCTGGCTTGACTCAGGGCAGAAACAATGTAGGTGAAGAGAAGCGTTTGGATTCTGGCTGTATTCTGAAGATAGAGAGACGGTGTTTACTGAAAGATCAGCCGTGGGGGTGTAAGAGAAAGAGAAGCATAAAGAGTGACCTCAAAGTGTAAGATTTAGCAGTAAGCAGGATGGAGTTGCTATTAACCCACGAAGGCTAAAGCAGAAATAGGGAGGAAAGCAGCAGTTCCTAATTTTATGTGTAGTTAGACATCCCATCAAGAGATAGCAAGTAGGCTTGGCGTCCATAGCTCAGTGGTCAGGGTGCTGGCCACATACACCGAGGCAGGTGGGTTTGAACCTGCCAGGGCCAACTAAACAACAGTGATAACTGCAACAACAAAAAAATAGCCATGAATTGTGGTGGGTGCCTATAGTCCCAGCTACTTGGGAGGCTGAGGCAAAAGAATCACTTAAGCCCAAGAGTTTGAGCTTGCTGTGAGCTGTGATGCCACAGCACTCTACTGAGGGCGGCAGAGTAAGAAGGCAGTTGGCATGGTTGCTGTTTCTCTCCAGCAGCATTTTGCTGTCTTTGGGAAGCTTGGGAGGGAGGCGAGTTGGAAGTAACTGGGAGTGGGATTTTGCCTGGCAAGAATATTGGTGGGAGATTGGGGTAAGAGACATGAAGGGGTGTGCAATCAAAGAACGCAATCTGTCAGAAAGAATGACAGCTTTGAAACAGTCCTAACAGCAATCCCAATCCAGTGCCAGTTCTCAGGTACCACAATGCCTGTGTGAACTAAGTCATCTCTGCTCCCAGAGCCTGCACTTCCTCATCTCTGAGATGAGGATCCCAGTCTCCCTCCCAGGACAGTTAGGAGAGTGAGAGGACGGCTGTGAAGGCACTTTATGAAACTGAAGCGGAAGCTCTACTTGGAAACACTTTACAAGCCCAATGTGAGTTACTGTTTTTTCTTTTTTTTTAAATTTTGCTTTTATTTATTTATTTATGGAGACAGAGTCTCACTTTGTGTCCTTCAATAGAGTACCATGGAATCATAGCTCACAGCAACCTCCGCCAACCCCTGGGTCCCTGGGTTTAAGTGATTCTCTAGCCTCAGCCTCCCAAGTAGCTGGAATTACAGGCGCCTGCCAGAATGCCCAGCAATTTTTGGTAAAGACAGGGTCTCACTCTGGCTCTCACTCTGGCTCATGCTGGTCTCGAACCTCTAAGCACAGGTGATCCACCTGCCTCAGCCTCCCACAGCGCTGGGACAACAGGCGTGAGCCACTATACCTGGCCTGTTTTTTCTTTTTTAATAAAAGTTCATTTCTTTAAAACAGTACCTTGCGGTTTGATAGAGGGAGGGTAAATGGTGGGACCACACCTATGGAGTATATTGCAAGGGTACAAGTCAAATGTATCAAGTACAGAACATAAAGGTCTTAACACAATAATCAAGTAAATGAGGTGAAAGCTATATTAATTAGTTTGATGTTAGCACTCTAAATTGTATAAAAAATCAACACATTGTACCCCACATCTGCATAAATGTATTGACTTAATAAAAAAATTCAAAAAATAAATAAATAAAACAGTACCTTAGAGTTAAAAACATTTTTTTAAGACAGACTAGGAATCCTTCTATAATTGTACAACACTCTGAGGTTGGGTCGGGCACTGCTCCTCCTGATAACTTATTATGTGTCGTGTTCTACAGTTTATAAACCACTTTAAATCATGGTCTCGTTTGTTTTTTGTAATAACCTGCAGAGAGGCTCATCCAATTCTACAGATCAAGGAAACTGAGGCTTGCCCAGGGGCCCAGAACAAGTAAGTGACAGAGCCTGTTTCCCAGACTTACTGTCTTTCCATGGCCTCATGGAGTTTGTGACCACAGTGGGTCTAGGACCCAGACTTCAGGCATAGAGCCAGGGGTGGGTAGCATGGTACTAAGGAAGCAACACTCTGTTGGAGAAGGTGGGCAGTGCTCCACAGAAACTGAACAGAATCCTAGAACATTTCAGTTCTGCAAATCACAGCCTGTCTTTAGACCCCTTTGATGTGATTTTTTTTTAGCATTTCTTAAAAAATTTTAATTTGACACATCGTAATTGTACATAGAGTTAACCCTTGAGCAACTCCCCTTAGTTGAAAATCTGCATGTAACTTTTGACTCCCCCAAAACTTAACTACTAGTAGCCTACATTGATCAGAAGCCTTACTGATAACACAATAGTAGTTTAACACATATTTTGTATGTTATGTATATTATATACTGTATGTACTAAAGTATGCTAAATAAAAAATGTTATTAATAAAATCATAAGGAAGAGAAAATATATTTACTACTCATTAAGTGGAAGTTGATCACCATAAAGGTCTTCATCCTAATCTTCACACTGAGTAGGCAGAGAAGGAGGACAAGGAGGAAGAGGAGGGGAGGGGTAGGTCTAGTCCCAGGGGGGGCAGAGGTGGGCAAGAATCCATGTATAAGTGGACCCATGCAGTTCAAACCTGTCTTGTTCAATGGTCAGGTGTATTTGTGGGGTTACAATTTGATGTTTTGGTACAGCGTGCTCTTGACATTGGGGGGAAAGTGTAGAGAGACACTGGCCCCACATTGAGAAACATGGGTCCTTATCCTGCTGCTTCCACTGACTGTGATGTTTTCCTCCTTCTGAGCCTCAGAGCCTTGTCTGTAGTGTGAGAACGTTGACTTGATGACTTCTGAGACCTTCAGCTCTGATTTCTGTGGTTCATCTGGGCCCGCTCCCCTATGGTCGGACAGGTTCTGTGCTGGATCCATAGAACATGACCAGGAAGCCTGAACAACAAAGAAACGACAGTGGCTCTGGATCACTGACGTGTTGAAGAAAAAAAGTGGAGGAGGGGGGCTGATTATCCATCAGCCCGTTAGAGTTTAAATAAATATTTATTTAATAGAGGTAGACTGTTAATAGGGATGGCTTTTATTTAATTTGAAGTCTGATTTCTAAAAGAATTGAGGTGGATTATATACACAGAGAGGTCAAGAAAAATGTGAGAAAATTATAGTGAAGAAGATAAAAGAGAGGAAGAGAGGATGAAGCCGAGGGTGAATTACAGAGTTCTGACTACAGGCCGGGCTTTAGGGACCAGACATGGAGACCGTATCAGTGAGAAGAATCAGACATGGTTGTGGCCTTTGTAGAGTTATGGTTCACTGTCAGACACAGACCTGAATCAGTTAATAACATAAATAGCACACAGTTGCACCTGTGGTCAGTGTCAGGAAAGGGACATGCACGGCATGGGAAGAAGGGTGGGGGGAGTTGACCTAGTCGGGGAGATGGGGCAGCCATCTGAAGAATGGGGAGCTAGCAAGGCAAAGAAGGAAGCGTGGAGCGTGCAGTCTCCACAGTGGTAGGGAATGTGCAAATTCATGGTCTGTGAGAGGATGGTGAAGGAATTGCTGAGAGCAAGGGGGTGCATGATGCAGGGTGGGCCTGGATAGGGGACTCAGACCAAGAGTACCTCTAAAAGGTTTTTAAGGTGTGCCTAGCAATTTCATCTCAAAGAATTGATCCTTGCACAAGTTTGCAAAGTCACACGTATGTACACACACATACAGACAGACACGAAAACACACAAAGATGTTTATTACAGTGTGAACATTTGGAATGTGTTTAGACTTTGTTGATTAAATCATGGTATATTTCTTGCAGTGGAATAGTGCTTATATTCCCATTTTGTAGATGGGAAACGAGCTTACATAACTTCTGTAGGTTTGTCCAGCTTCTCAGTGGAGCTAGGCTCTGAATGCAGCCATCTTGATTCCAGGCCTTGCTTTAAGCTCTATGAGAGCTGGGACTGTGCATGTTTTTGCTTAGTGTTGATCCCTGGCATAAGACTCACAGCAGAAATAATGAGTGTTTTGTGAATTGATTAATATCTGAATCTTCTGTGGACATGAAAGCTAGGTTTTGCTTGAGACTGGGTGATCTCTCCTGCCTAGTCTATTTTAGCACTCTAGCTTAGGAAGCAGGCAGGATTTTGCCTGTGCGTTTTTTCCCCAATATTCCGCTGCTGTGTCCTTCCTTCCTTCTGCACTTACCTCATCTAGTACTTGGCGGAAATCCCTTGGGCATCTCTGACATATCTGCATTATCTCCTGTGCTTTCAGCCAGGTTCCAGGTCTGTCCCCAAGTATGTCACTCAACTTTCAAACCCAGTGGGCCACCATTAGAGTAGCTCCAGCAGGGTCAGAGCAGCTACCTAAATGAACTTCTAGTGGCCTCTCACATTTCAGATGTCACATTTCAGGCTCTCAGAGTCAGTAAGTGCATCATAGCACAGTCCCTTGCTGGAAGGCATATGGATCCTACTCTCACAAGGGCCTCATGGCTGGAGGCAGACCTGACTGATGAGGTTGGCACACGACCATTGGCCGGACATGCAGAGCAGAGAGGTTAAAGTCATTTTGTCCCTTGAGCTGTTTGCTTATGTCTTGGTTGGAAACTCCAATCAAAGTCTAGCCTGGACTATTTATGGGTCCTTTGAGCTTCTTTCTGCCTCCTGATCTGAGAGCCTGAAGGCAGGACAAAGCATGCTTGTGTTGCTGCCATTGGTGCTTTGCAAACATAGCAAGAGAATGTGGGGGTTCATGTAAGAGTGTCTTGTATACATAGATTGAATGATGACAATTCATTATATAGTGATGACATCTTAGATGATGACAATTCATTATATGCTTTCTTTGCTAATTTTTATTTTTCTAAGCAGCTCTTGTGGAGTGGCTGGGATGAAGGAGTAGGTAGGAATATATTGGTGTGCTGAGGTGGGGATGGATGCTGATGGTCCAGCATTGGGATGAGGCATCACCGAGGCAATGCAGAGATTGAAGGGGTCCTTTTAGAAAGGGTGTCCTGTTCCCTCCTCTCCTGCTTCCATCTCTTTCTCTTCCTTCCTTTCCCCCACCATCCATCCTTACCTTGAAATCTCTTCTGCTATTTAGTCCCACTGACCTATTTCTGGACTGATACCTATACTATCATTTGGCTCCTGAAATACCTTTCCCATTTGGAGTGGAGAATGAGGAAGACAGGGCAGGAAAGGACAGGGAACCGTAATGGACTGAGCCACCCGACACTGGGCACTTCCCTTACGTTGTCTTTTTCATTCTGGTAACTGTCCAAGGAGATAGGTGTGACTACCACCATTTTAGAGAAGAGGACATTGAGACTTAGCTGACCTCAGTAACTTGCTCAAGGTCAGTTGGTCAATAAGTGGAGTGGAGCTACTAAGCCCAGTCTGTCTGACTCTGGAACTGGACTCCTGTTCTTGCTAGAAAATACTAATTCTCCAGAACAGGTGGATGAATGGGGGAGTGGAAGCCTCCAGGTGACTTAAACATAGATTAGCAGGGTTTATAGCATTTTAGGCTATAGTGGAAAGAAGTTTCCTAAATTCAGCACTGCCTTCTCTTTGCCTGTCTTCTCTGGCTCAGAGACAAGACGTGTGTCTGTGTTGTACTGTGCCCATGCTGCAGTCTCCCAGTTGGGTACCCTTCCCTGAATGAGCACAACCTGGCGTTAGAGGACGCAGAGCCACAAGGCAATTCCAGCGCTGGACCCAGCTATGGTTCTGGGTCTGACCGAGTCTCTCTAAGTCTGCCCACCCCCCCCACGGAAACCCAAACAGGCTGATGCTCTGAGAGTGTCCTCTTCCCTTACCCTTGTCCTCAGCTCAAGTACGCTTTTCTTGGCACTGGAGAGTCAACAGGTGTGAACAAGTGCACAGAGACCTGGCTTGCCAGGGCTGGCACTGCTCATGGCCTTCACTCACAAGAGATGGCAATTGCCACCTTCTGCAGGCTGCCCATCAAAACACATTGTTGCCTGGCACCTCCATAGGCTCCAACCAACTTGAAGCAGGCACCGTGCCATCCCAGCAGATGGGCAGAAGGGGCAGGGAGCGGCCAAAGCATCCCATCCTGAAGGTGCATACAGTGGAGGTGATAAGGGTTTGATTTCCAGCAGAGAATGTGTCCACCTTAGATTTATAGGATGGGAGGTAAAGGGGGGGGGGCATGGTTTAGGCCACACCCAGTTATCCGGGTTTAGCTTTGAGTTGAAGAATAGTCCCTTGAAACTAGTAAGAATATTATGGCTTTGACTGTAAGGCTTTAAAGGGAATTTGGGGAATCAAGGCAAAACACAGAAGCTTGTAGGGAATAAAGAAGAACAAGAGAGGATTCTCAAGAGGTTTTTACTTCTCTGAGCCCTCTGTCTACCCCAGCTTCACACCACAACTATCCTAGCAGCAGACTAACAGAATCCCCAGCACAATAGTCAGGGTTGGGACACGGCTGGAGGAGTCCTTGCTGTGGGCAGTTGGTAACACAAGCAGGGATTGTCAGAGGTAAGTGGAGACTCCTTATAGGTCTTCAGAGGCTGTGTGTAGTGCTCCCATTGCCCAAGCAACTGTGTCACAGATTGGGGAACTCAAGGGTGGCGACTGTCAGCATGTGCAAACATCTCAAAGGAATCCACCCAGGACTGGCCTGCAGAGTCGGTGGGGTAGGACATTGGGGTGGGGTAACAGCCAAGCAAAGGCTCTGAGTGGGGAGAGCATGTCCCAGGAACAGCCTGCAGGCCATCTGGGGAGAACAGAGGGTGAGTGGAAGGAAGTGGCAGATAGTGAAGCCCCAAAAGTAGGTGGAGCTGTATATTACACAGGACCCCAAATGCCAGGCTGGGAAGCTGTAGAAGGTTTTTGAGTAGAGAAATACTTTGATCAGAGCTTTCTCGGAGAAGGCAGCAACACGCAGGAGGAGCCAAAACCAGGGAGTCAGGGCCCAGGGGTGCCATGATGGTTCATGCCCAAGTGAGGCCAGTGGCAATGGGAGTGGAAGGAAAAGGAGGGTGAGGAATCCTTCAGGGGATGTATGGATGACGGGGTGAGGCTTTGGGTGGGGGAGGTAGCAAAAGAAGATTTGAGCAACTGGGAGAATAGTAGGGCATCACTAGAGAAAGGGAAGTCAGGAGGCTTTGGCTTGAGGGAACGGCTTTCATCTGGGTCACTGTAATCCATATGGTACACGTTATTTTGTGCTATTTGTGGATCTTCACGGTACAGGCTCTTCCTTTCCCTCTGGAATATGGAAAACTACAACTTTCTCTAGCAGTTTATTATTCTCACAAGGAACCGAAGTTCCTGGTAAATGAGAACACACAGACCTCTCCCAGCCCTGAGCTTCAGCTGCCCCATTGTATTTCTGTCCAAAGTACATTCCTCACTTTTATCCAAGGTTTTTTGGACCACCCTCACTTGACAGCCAGCCTCTCGTTTCCCTGAAACGTTCTCTCCACTTCCACACGTTGTGATAATCTTTTGGTTATCATGTTGAATAATTTACAGTCTCTGCCAGTCTGAAATTACATGTGGGGCTGCTCTGTTTGTGGCCTACCCAGCAATTAGCCACACACCATTTTATCACTGCAATTATGCTGCAAAGGGAGAAAACAGTCCAGTCATTGTCCCCGAGGGAAGCTAAGGAATAACAAGGTCTCAATGCTGTTGTGTGTCTCCAGGGGTCGCTGATCAAGGATGAGACCTGTAATGATGCAGAAGGTTTCATACAGGCAGACCCCTGCCCTTTCCCATGACCTCCCCACCCTTTTCTTAGATCTATTCACTGACAACCACAGAATCTTTAAGATTATTTCTTAATCAGTTTCATTTCTTGTATTAAGTCTGAAAAACTGGTAGTAGCTGTCAGGAGTATGGTCCTGGAAAAGAATTTAAGGCTACGACTTTACTCAGTGGGAGAGAGTGCTGTGATCAATTAGTGATGTCTGTCATGGGCAGAGAATGAGAAAATAATGATGAGTACTTTGTATCTGACATCTCTTATTCATTTCAAACCTCACTTTTAAAAGATTTAAGCCAGAAAACATGGTGACTTATTAAGGATAATGAAAGCTAACACGAGTGTTTAGTGTATGCTAGGGAATATTCTAAACACTTCATATATAGTAACTAATTTAATTTTTCAACATCCCCTAGGTGTTTTCTCTTCTTTTTTAGAGGAGGAAATAGGCAGAGAGAGGTTAAAAGATTGCATACAGACACAGAAGTAGAAGAGGAGCCAGTGTTCAATCCAAATAGTCTGACTTAACCTCCATGGTTCAAATGCTGCTCTTCTGCCCGTGTACGAATCACACAGCTGCTTAGCAGTGGGGCCACAACTCAATTCTCCTGATTCCCAGCCCACAGATCTTTCTTCCCATGGAAAAGGAAACCATTATGCTTCCCACTGTTCACAGTTCTATGTCTCAAAATTTGGAGGGAGGGGGAGAAATAAAAAATATGTTAAAAAGAAACAGTTAATTTAGGGTATGCTGAACACCGTGCTAAGAGTTGAGGAACCAAAAATAAATACTCCTCACTGTTCTTAGGAAGGCCACAGTTCAGGAGAGAAAGGGCTCACCTGAAGTCTCACTTCATTCATAAAGTCTTTGCCTGCTGCCCTGACCGAGGGCCTGCTGACAACACCCTTCTTTCCTATGCACTTAGCACCACTACCACCCCTCCTCCCCCCAGTCATGGTTGATCCTGAGGACATAGCATGTTGGCACTGAGTGGAGTTCTAAGTGGTATCTGACACCCTACTGACCCTGAAAACTGTCTACTGGGTTGACATCATGGGATTTGTGCATTTTGCTTTGAGAAAGCCAATCGGCTTAGGTCATCAGGCTCCAGATGGAGATTCATATTATCAATTTCTCTTCAGACATTGGTCCCATGGCTATGTTATTGGTTCATTTAGCTATACCTCATCTCTTTCAGGAAGAATTTAAAGTACCCACATACCATAAGATTAGTGGAATATAATACAAATAGAAAATTCCTGATTGAGACAAAGAAGAGGAAACAAATATTGCCAATCATATGGTTTGACACAGTTATAATGCAGCAACAAGTTTGGTGTCATGCTTCCTAGCAGCCAGAGGAAAATGGAAAGTAATACAGCTTTTATTCTTGGACAGAAGAAAGTGTAACAACTCCCCAGGGATTCTCTACCTTATCTAAATCAAGAGAGATGCATTTATCACACTTTGCTGGGGCCCTGGGATCCCCTCAGTCCGATTTCCTCTGTGGCTTGTCATCAGGGCAGCATCTTGGCTGAGCACCTCCCTCTGATCCTTACCTCCACAGGAGTTTTTCTGTTAATAAAACAGCTAATCCACAGGGCACACAGGTTTCAGGATTGTTGATTTATGCTTCAGCAATGTCTCTGGAGAATCAAGTTATTTCCATCTTTCTGCTCAGCTACTGTCGGAGCTGGCTTCATCCTGGTCTAGTCACCAAAGGACTATAGCAGTCCCAGGCGGCCACCCATACCAATGCCCAGGGAAACCAGAGAGACCATGTCTTCCTGTGGTTCTCTTTTAGATGTGAGGAATTGTCCTCTGGGTCATTGGCTAAGACTGGGTTACATGCTCATTCCCGAACTAATGACTGTGGAATGGGCATGCCCTTGGGCCAATCTTTTCTTGGAGTTGCGGGCGGGGTCCCCAGAGGCTCCTGGCTGCTGGGGGTCCAGCTAAGCAAGAACAAAGCTGAAGTTCTGTTAGTCTGGAAGAGAAGGGGAAATAGATGCCGGTTCACGTCCCTTGTCAAATACTATGAACATTTTTTTTTTTTTTTTTGATCTCTGTGCTTTAGGAGGCATCTAGAGGCATTTATATGTAAGATGAAGTCAAAGAATCTGGTAGATAGCTCAGAACATTCCTATCGAGTTCAGGGTTATCAAAAATGGTATAAAATGTTTCCATCCTTGAAATCTGTACTATAAGTTTATAAAACTGGGCAAATGAACCAAAGGGAAGTGGGGAATACCTTAAAGGAAAAAAGCCTAACAAAGAACAACTTAAAAGCTGTGTTAAATAATGGCTTCTGGGGACTCAGTATTGTTCTAGGCACTGGAGTGATGGCAGTAGCAAAGATAGTGTCGCTTTTGATAAGGAACATGTATATCGGGCAGGTGGGGATGGGGGTGGGAGGCAGATAATCAGCAAATAAAGGAGCAAAACAGTTTCAAATAATGATAGTGAATATCAGCTGGATGAGGGTGGAAGCCTTTGTCAGGTTTGTGTTGTGTGGTCTCTAGTGCCTAGGATGATGCCTAGGGGGTAGTGAACTTTCAGCCAAAAACTGACTAGATTAATGAGTGAAAATACTGTGAGGACATTAAGATGGGATGTGTGGGGCAGTCTCATCCTACCTTGATAACAGGTGTGCTGCCCAGGATGGTGGTGTTGTGTAAAAGCTGGTTGAAAACATAGGAGAGTCTCTGTGGTGAGTAATTTGCTAGCCACCATCTCCTTTCCTCTTTGACATATGCTATCTCTGTCCCCTCCTTCCCCCAAGGAGGTTGGTTTGCTTAATTGGAAGGCAGTTAGACTTGCGGATTGGAACTCTGGCTACAACTTTACTGTCTGCATCCTAACCATGTGACTTAGGGCAGTTCTCTGAGCCTTTGTTTATTTTCTTGCAGTCAAAAGTGCGACAATAGGTGTGTTATGAAGATTCAATGAGCATTATGTGACAATGCCTGTTGCTTGACACAGAGGCCCTTCTATATAACCTTTATGGAAAGAAGTATGGAGAATCCTCAAAGAACTAAAAGTTGACATTCCATTTGATCCCATAATTCTATTACTAGGTATCTACCCAGATGAACAAAAATCGTTTTACCACAAAGACATTTGCACCAGCATGTTTATTGCAGTCCATTCATAATTACCAAGTCTTGGAAGCAGCTCAAATGCCATCAACCCATGAATGGATTAACAAATTGTAGTATATGTGTACCATGGAATACTATTCAGCCATACAAAAAGATGGAGACCTTACATCTTTTATGTTTACCTGGATGGAGTTGGAACACATTCTATCTCAAGAATGGAAAAATAAGTATCCAGTGTACTCAATACCAATATGAAACCAAAATTCAAACATACACACTCATATGAATGATAAAACACAAATGTAGTCTAGCAAGGGGGAGGAGTGAGAAGGGTGAGTGGAGGGGAAGAGGGTGGGCGGTTGATGGGAGGAGGGAGGGCATTTAGTGGATGTCACCGAATAATCCACTAAATATGCAAGGGTATATTTCAAAATAACTAAGAGTAAATTTTAAATGTCTTACCACAAAAAATAACTGAGGTGATGGCTATGTTAATTAGTTTGATTTAAGCATTCCACATTGTATATCAGATCATCACATTGTACCCTATAAATGTATACAGTTATAATTTAGTTAAAAATTAATAAAAAATATATACAAAGAAAAAATAGTCCTTCCTTTGTCAATCAGGACTTTGAGGTAGAGCCCCAAATCAGCCACTTCCCTCTTAATACTATACTCCATAACTGTGGTCCCCAACCCCGGGGCTGGACACTCCTACCCATCCATGGCCTGTTAGGAACTAGGCTGCACAGCGGGAGGTGAGCAGCAGGCAAGGGAGCAAAGCTTCATCTGCATTCACATCCGCTCCCCATCACTCCCATCTCCCCCTGAGCTTTTCCTCCTGTCTCTTACTTCCCTCCACATGCTCCCCAGCCCTGGTCCATGGAAAAATTGTCATTGTCTTCCATGAAACCATCCCTGGTGCCAAAAAGGTTGGAGACCACTGCTCTAGGAACCTCCACAGCCCAATATTGTTACACAGAATTTGGGGCCTGCAGGGAACGGGGGTGTGTGAGTGCAAACTGGCTCTTTGTTTGGTGGTAGATATTTACTTCTGGGAACTTCCCACAGCTTTCATGCTTAAGATAATTCTGCCTACGTGAGATGTTCAGATTATTGACCATCTGCAAATGAAGTCCCAGTTGCTTTGCATATATGGATCAGCTTCCATATACTTGGTAACTTGTTGGATTCCTTCTTTGTTAGGAGACTTTAGAAATGGAGAATGAGAAGTTTGGGGCCTCCCCATATGAGAGTGGGCTGAGCCTATGGTTTGGGATAGACCCATCCAAAGCAGGGACGGGAGGAGGAGAGGATGGCTGCAGGGTTGGGGGAGGGGATATTTTAACTCCCGGAAGTCTTTCCCTTCAGGACATCTGGTCACTGACAGGGAAGATCAACTTTCTCCTAAGTCCTTAGCAGGAATGAATTTATTCCTTTGGGAAGCCCTTGGTCCCTAGGTTTGGTGGGCTAATAAGCATCCATTTGGTGAGATAACCAAGTGGGAAGAGAAACTCAAACCCTGGCCAGCTTGCATAATAAGTCCTGGGCCCAGCAACTCCTTCAACCCTGGATGGTTTAGGGTTATTGATTATGACTCTTCTTTTGTAGGATAGACTCTCTTGTTCTTTGTGTGAAAAATCTATTTCTCACTCTCAGAATCAGAGTTAGGCTAAACACTCTGTTGGCTTGAGGAAGATAGAACAACAATAACAAAAAAACCTATTAAATGACCCTGCCCATGCCTAGTGAGCATACGTGTGAGAGTGTGACTATGGCCATGGCCATGGGTGGTGTGTATGGCAGTGAAGAATGGCCCAGAAAGAGGAAGGTTTTTAAGAAAGAAAGAGAAAATAATTTGACAGAACCAATAGGACTTGATGTGGCCCTCTTAGGAAGAGTAGGATTTAGGCTGCTATAAAGATGAGGGGAAGATGTCTATGGAACAGAGGATCAGCTTGGGCAGAGTATGGAGGTACGAATGAGCTTGTCTTGAGGAGGGATGGTGGAAAGAGGATGGTGCTCATCCAGTAAGAGTTTGTTCCATGTGTCAGGCACTGTTCCTGCTTTTGATGAGCTTGTATTCCACTGGGGGAGATAGACAATGCACAGGGCTGCAATAAAAAAACAAAATACTACTATACTATGAGAAAGACCATGCAGGAAATAAACAGGGATGTATAATAGAGAGTGTTCTCTTACTATTTTGTCCATACACAAGTCTGTGATGGAGATAGGGAAGATACCATTATCCCCATTTTACATACGAAGTGACTTTGGAAACTGAGGTGACCAAAGGACATAGCCCTTAGCTTGCTGGCATCTAGCACACTGTGTGCACTGCAGTGTTGGGTTATTGAAGATGCTTCCAGCATGCAGCCTGCATGAAGGCAGGCCTGTTTCTCTTTGCTCTCTCCTTGGGGAAACTGTCAGCTTTGGAACTCTCATCTGAAACCCTTGATACCCATCCAGCTTCTTGGCAATCGACCACCCTTCAGACTGGAGAAAACTTCCATTTCACAAATGCACAGTGACATTGTAATCAGTTGAATAAATTGGCCTGGTTTCCTTGCAGGAAAATAAGCATATTCTGAAATGATAGGAGCTCCCCATCAATTAGAGGAATTAACATCCCTCTCCCTGGTTGGTGCTGTTACGGCACTTCATTTGCCTGACCCAAAGCCCAGCAGTTTCTTTTTCACAGGCCATTCCAGTTGGAGAGCAAATAGGATTTGGGGGTTCTTTCTATGGTGCTTGCTCCAGTCTGGACTCTCAATTTTGCCTGTGGTGTCCTCACAGAGTGAAATGGGAGGCAGAGGCACATTGGAAAAATTGCACTGGTGCTATTTGGAGCAAGTGTTGTCAGACATAGTAAAGCACAAATGAAGTATTGTTCTTGTACAACACGTCCAGCCATCTTTAGTGAGGGAGGACAGTGTGAAGGGGAGCAGAGCTACCATCATAAGGGAGTGGCTCCACTGGATTCGATCCTTTGCATTGATAAGTCCCATTGGGCAAAATGGCCAGGGGCAAAATGATCAAGAGATCTGAATCTCAGCTTACCCGGTAAGAAAATACAGGCATACCCCAAAGATAGTGCAGGTTCAGTTCCAGACCCCACAACAAAGCAAATACTGCAATGAAATGAGTTGCATAAATTTTTTTGTTTTCTAGTGCATATAAAAGTTATGTTTACATTATACTGTAGTATTTTAAGTGTGCAAAAGCATTGACTATAGAAAGATGTAAATATGTTATTAAAAATAATTTAGAGCTAAAAATTACTAATGGTCATCTGAGACTTCGGTGCATTGTAACCTTTTTGCTGCTGGAGGGTCTTATCTCGATGTTGATGGCTGCTGACTGATGAGGATGATAGTTGCTGATGGTTGGGTGGCCATGGAAATTCTTAACTTAAGATGATGATGAAGTTTGTCACACCAATTAACTCTTCCCTTTATGAAAGATTTCTCTGTAGCATGACAGTACAACTTCTTTCAAGATTGGAGTCAATCCTCTCAAAGCCTACCACATCTTTATCAACTCAGTTTATGTACTATCCTAAATTCTTTGTTGTCATTTCAACAGTGTTCACATCTTCATCATGTGTAGTTTCCATCTCAAGAAACCACTTTCTTGCTCATCCAAAATAAGCAACTCCTTGGATGAGGAGCTTTATCATGAGAGTTAGCAATTCAGTCCCATCTTCAGGATCCTCTTCTAATTCTAATTCTTTTGCTATTTCTATCACATCTATAGTTACTTCCACCATTGAAATCTTGAACCTCTCAAAGTAGTCCATGAAGGTTGGAATAAGTGTCTTCTAAACTTCTATTTATGTTGATATTTTGACCTCCTGCCAAGAATCTTCTCAATGGCATCTAGAATGGTGAACCCTTTCCAGAAAATTTTCAATTTACTTTGCCCATATCCATCAGAGGAATCACAGTCTATGGCAGCTGTATTTTTATATGTATATTTCTTACATAGTAAGACTCGAATGTTGGAATGACTCTTTGATTCATGGGTTATGAAATGGATATTGTATTAGCACACATGAAAGTAATATTCATCTCCTTGTATATCTCCATCAGAGTTCTTGGATGACTAGGCACATTGCCAAAGAGCATTAATATTTTGAAAGAAATCTTTCCCCTCTGAGCTGTGGGTCTCAGCAAGTGAGCTGAAAATAGCAAACCATGCTGTAAACAGATGTGCTGTCACCCAGGCTTTGTTGTACCACTGACAGAGCGTAGGCAGAGTAGATTTAGCATAATTCTTAAGGGCCCTAGGATATTTGGAATGGTCAATGAGCATTAGTTTCAACTCAAAGTTAGTAGTTGCATTAGCCTCTAACAAGAAAGTCAGGCTGTCCCTGGAAGATTTGAAGCCAGGTGTTGACTTCTCTTCTCTAGCTAGGAAAGTCTTATATGGCCACTTCTTCCAACGGAAGGCTATTTTCTCTACATGAAACATTTGTTGTTCAGTGTTGTCACCTTCATCGATGGTCTTCCGGATCATTTGTTGCCACTTCTACGTAACACTTGCTTGGTGTTTCCCCTCACCCTTTTATGTTATGGAGACAGCTTCTTTCCTTAAACTTCACCACCCGCCTCTTCTAGCTTCAGACTTTTCTTCTGCATCTTCCTCACCTGTCTCAGTCTTCATAGAACTGAAAAGCATTAGGGCCTTGCCCTGAACTAGGGTTTGTCTCAAGGGAACATTATGGCTGGTTTGATTTTTCTATTGAGACCACTCAAATTTTCTCTCTAGTGAATGACAGGGCCAAGGGAGCCCGAGGTGGTGAGGGCTCTCAGTCTAGACTGGATTAACCACGAACAGGTTCTTGCAGAACAAAGGTTTTAGCAGGCTTGTGAGCAATTGCTTGTATTGATTAGACAGAGGATTGAAGAGCCAAAATCCTTTTGATATTGTTTAATTCTGTATTTTCTCTTTGGGGTCATGGCCCTTGCTGAGGTCAATAACTATCATCAGAAGGAGCGTAACAAAGGAGCAAATAAAAACGGACTCGTCCACCTTTCAATTCAACAAAGCAGGGAAGGAAAGGGAAGGCATTTTGTTTTTCATTATTTTTTCTCAGTAGACAGGAGATTTTAGGGAAGCGACAATGCTGTTACAATAGCCCCTCTCCACCCTCTTTGTTAGTTTTAGCAGCAGCAATAGAAGTACGACCCCGGGCCAGTACTTACTCTCCAAATCTGAGGTTTCTCATCTGAAAGAAGGAGGGTAGCAATACCACTTCTGGGACTTGTTGTTAGCACAACCCAGCACCAGTGGCTGTTTTCATTGTTATTAGACAAAATCCTTGAATATGCCCAAGCCATCCATGACACAGAAGCAGAATCATACCCAGGTTTGCTTCTGCTTAAGCTTTTGGGGCATTCAGGCCAGAGTAGAGAGGGCAGCGGGGAGAGAAACAAGGGGGGATCAAGGGGAGAAGAGCGTACAGCTGGCACAAAAGGGCCGAGCTGGGAGGTCATGGTTGTCGTTCCACTGAAACACTCGTGATTGTGTGCTAAAGTTGCCACTTAACCAAATAGGTGTCATTTGTTGAAGTTCCATGTTAGGACTTTTGACACCAAAGCCCTCGTGTTGTCCATTTTAGGGTCTTGGCAGTAAGCAATGAGAGGACGGGTGTAGGTGTTATCAAGTGAGATACAGGAGTAAGATTGCCGTGTCAGACTTAGCTGGAAAAACACTATGTATATTTTTGTTTCTTAAAAAATCCACTTAGAAGAGCTCTTCTTTCCTCATGCAGGTAACAGGTTATCTTTCTAATATGTTTTCTTTTTCATGCTGGAAGGAGTCAGCTGTTCACTTGGAGAGGTCCTTCATTTTTGAAGAAAACTGTGAAGGGACATTAATTGAGATCATTTCAATATGTTAATCCATCGATTTCTTTCCCCAGTGCATCCTGAGACAACAGCCTGAAGCTTCCCTCCCCGCTCTGTATGCACCAGGTCTCCACACCCGAGGCTTATCACAAGCAATTATCTTACCCAAATAAAAAATGAAAATGGAAAAGTTAAATAAATAACAGGACATCTTGATGGAATCGCGGTAATGCTCATCTTGGTTAACATTAGCCCTGACTTTTGGACAGCTAGATTTGTTAATACGCGTGTCCTTTGCTTAGGCATCTATCTCTGTGAATCTCATGACTTTCCAAATGATGGATGGCAACCATCCCTGCTCTCCCCTAAAAGCATGGTTCCCGGGAAACTGGAAGAAGCAAAATGGACACTGCACCTGACCCGAGGAGTGCTTAGATCACAGACAAACCTCTCAAAGTATACCTGAAAATTATTAAGATCTTCTCCACCATAGTTTCAGCATCCCATTTTCCCTGGGTTTCCTGTTAGGTAAGAGAACGCTACATAGCTCCACCAGTCAGGCCCTGATGGACTTGAACTGGAAGTTGTAGCTTGGGGCAATAGTCAGGATGGGCCAGTCTAGGCTCTGGCTGCAAACAACTCAAACCTCAGGGGTTTAGCAAGCAGACATGTTTTATTTCATCTCCATGCAAAGCCCGCTGTAGGTGCTGCTTGTTCCGCAGTTGCCCTTCTGGTTTCTCGCCCAACATGCCAGCTTACTTTGACCTCTTAGCATCTCCATCCGGCCATGCTGCAGCAGTGAAGAAGCCCAGAGACTCAGGTACTGACAGTGTGATGCTTTAGCAAGGAAGTGACATAGGCAATTCCATTCATATTTCATTGGCCAGAATGGGTCACATGGTCAGTCCAGTTGCAGGAGGGGGGGTGCACCTGGAAGTATAGGTGCACCCCACGCTGGTGAACAGAGTGAAGTGTAACTCTTCAGGAACGTGGAACACTGACAGTTGTTTCTCTCTTTTCCCCGTGAATGGTGAACTTACCCCAGATGTCAGCCATCTGGGAGTTCCTGTGTCCTACACTTCTGAAGTCACCCTTCACATATACAGCGTGTGTGTGTATTTAATTTTTTAGAGCAGTTTTAGGTTCACAGCAAAACTGAGCAGGAGGCACAGGCGCACAGGCACAGCCCCCCTCACCATCAGCGCCAGCACCTGGGTGGCGCAGCTGCTACAGTTGAGGAATCTACGTTTATGCATTATTGTCACCCCAAGTCTATAGTTTACATTGGGGCTCACTCTTGGTGGTGTACATTCTAGGGGTTTGAACTGGATGCATGATGACATGTATCTAGTATTATAGTATTCCATTGCCCCCCAATGGAGTCATTTCATTGCCCCCCAAATCTTCTGTGCTCTGCTTTCTCATCCCTCTCATGAATCCCTGGCAACCACCGATCTTTTCACTGTCTCCATAGTTTGGCCTTTTCCAGAAAGTCATATAGTTGGAATCATACAGTATATAGCCTTTTCAGATTGAATTCCACGTCCTCAAATTGACAGCTCATTTCTTTCTAGTGCTGAATAATATTCCACTGTCCAGATGGACCATAGTTTATCTACCCTTTCACCTACTGAAGGACATCTTGGTTGCTTCCGTGTTTTGACCTTTATGAATAAAGATTCCAAACCTTGGGATGCAGGATTTTGTGTGGACTTAAGTTTTCAACTTCTTAGGTAAATTCCAAGTAGTGTGATTGCTGGATCATGTGGTAAGAGTATGTTTAGTTATATTAAAAAGAAACTCTTAAACTATCTTGTAAAGTATTTGTAACAGTTTGCACTTCCATTGGCAGTGAAACACAGTTCCTGTTGCTTCCTACCCTTGCCAGCATTTGGTCTTGTCAGCATTCTGAATTTTGGCCATTTTAATAGATGTAGAGTGATCTCTCTCTGTTTTAATTTGCAAGTTTCTAATGACATAGAACATGGAGCAAATTTTCATAGCTTACTTGCCATATGTGTATCTTTCTTGGAGAAGTATCTGTTCATTTTTTAATCAGGTTGTTTGTTTTCTTAATTTTGAGTTTGAAAAGTTCTTTACATATTTTGGGTAACCGTATTCTTTATCAGCTGTCTTTTGCAAATATTTCATCCCAGGCTGTGGATTGTTTTTCATATATATTTTCAAAGTCTCAGTCTCCATCTGACACCCCATAGTCTTGTCAGTGTTTCTGAAAGCTCCTCACACAAGAGGGGCTTATTTTTCTTGGTCACTTCTACTTAGGATTTTCTGTGTCCAGTGATATTTCATCTCTATGTGGAGTAAAGTGGATGCAAACATGACCTGTTGACTTCTTTTTCTTGTAATTCCTTTCATTTCCATCCCTCCTGCCTTCAAGCAGCACTGATTCCCTATGGCTTGGCATAGGAGAGAGATTACAGTATGATACTGTGTGACAATTTAAAATGCAGTAAAATTTGAAATGCTCAGTCATACCCAGCACTTGGAATTCTCAATG